>VZRR01002305.1:176164-254007 GCA_013398015.1 Oreocharis arfaki
CGGGACGGGGCGCTGCGGACGCGGGGCGGCCTCGTCTCCCTCAGCCCGCGGGGTGGTTGTCCGGAGCGGGGACGCCAGGGTTGGATCGCAGCCTCAGCTCGAGTCTCTCCCTGGGAAGCTGCGGCGCTGTGCTGGGTTACCGCTGGCTTGAGCGGGTGATTCTGAGGGAAGAGGTCTGCATATTCCTTATATCCCTTGGTAAGTGCTAACCTGCAATTCCCAGCATCCTGCACTTACATACGGATATTTTACTAATAACCTACCTTAGCATTTTTGTTTGGTTTTTTTTTATCGCCGCTCCCCATCCTCGCGTTGTTATAAAAGCTACTGGTTTCCAGGTGAGCTGCTCTTGCATCCCCTCAGGTGGCTCGGGAGAGTTTGCTGCCATGTTCTAGCCAGTGTCAGAGCTGCGGGATTCCCTGGCACAGGCGCTGCTCCAGGCCCCTCCTGTTCCCGCTATAGTGCTGTACCTCAGGCAATGCAGTGCTCCCTTTTCTGTGCCATAGCTATCATGGGGCACAAGGTAATTGGTGCTGTTACTCACAGGGTAATGTGGCTCCTGCTGCATAAAAAATCAGGAGTGGCTTTTCCCTTTCATCTTTGTTCTGATTCCGTGCTTTAAATAATTTTTCAAAATATAAACAAACAAAAGCCAGCACCAAAGTCATTTTCCAAAACAGAGCATGGGGCGGAAAATTTACTCTGTGATTGTATATGTTGATGATTAAAAATATGACTGTGAAATGAAGAGTTGTTACTCCCCACCCCTTCACTTACCCACTGTGCAGAATGGGCAGGGTTTTATAGAAGTTCACAGGTTGCTTTGAGATCTTTGAGCAGAAGGATTTTAAAACATGTGATACATGTGTTGACACGTAGGAAGAAGAAAGAAAAAGAGGTGCAAAAGAGGAAATGCCTTGATGTCGGCTGCTTTGCGAATTATTTTATTGAAAGAACAGAAATATGCATTCTGAATGCAATGTAGTTCTGAAACTAGCAGTGGCAGAGAGCGATGCTCCTGAAGTGTGTGTCCGTGTGCACCTGCTGCAAGAGTAGGAAGATTGCAAAGTAGATACTGTGGAGGAAAAGTAAACACCTCCCCTCCACCCACAGCAGCATTTCTTATTCTAAGGAAAGTTTAACTGTTCAGGTACAAAACTTCTTCGTTTACATGCTGAGGATTATTAGTTCTTGGTGTAAAATGATAAGATTTCAGGGTTCTCTTCCTGCCTAGTCCTTCTATACATGCTGAGAGATTTTCTGTCTGTGCTAGAATGCACTAAAGCTTTGTGTGTATTGAAGGGAGAGGGATGAGTTGGCTGAAGCAGAAAAGCTTGGAAATGTGACCTCAAACGTCCGTATCTTTAGGGATCAAGGGGGAGATTTTATTTGGCAAGAAAGAGTTTTATATCATTTGTATGGTTTCCCTTAAAGAGAGGATCTCAGCTTTCTAGGGAGGGCAGAACACCAGCTGTCTTGTATGCTCCTTCCAGATGTATTCTGTAGGGAATAGCAGCCTCTTTCCTCATGTGATTACACTGTAGGAAGGAGCAGTGCTCTCTCTGCCGATTGCTACGACTTCCTAGAGCTCCTGAAGATTTCCTGTCTGACTTGCAGGTTGTATCTGTTTGCTGTCTTCTGACTGTGGATACCCAGGACAGCCTTTATTTGCTCAGCTTGGGCAGATTGCATAATTCCTTTAGTGTTCCTCCCTTTATCCTTTTAGCCCTGTTAAAGTTTTTCTTGGGAGGGACTGAGAATATTTCAGAATAGATCCTCCTTAAAAAGAAATAGAGAGCTCTGCCTTGCCAATATGATTTTTCAGAGCTGCTTTTCTTTCTCTTTCTAAAACACTCGGGTCAAATGTTAACTCTGTATGTTGAATGCAAGTTTTCTAATGTTTGAACATGACAACCATGAATGAATGCACCTCTTGTTTAATCCTTTGGCATTCCTTGGGGACTACTGGCTCTGCTGGCACATATAAAGAGTAGCTCACTGGAATCCTTATTGGAGCGGCATGTTTGGAAATGCCTCAGATGGATGGTGTTTTGTTATTTAATGAAAGGCAATTATATACTGCATTAGCTGTAAGCTCAGCTGCCCTCAGCCCCATGCCAGTTTCTGCTGGAGCAACCATTTCGTTGTTGTTGACCAGCAGAACTCTGTCAGCAGCTCCCTGATGATTTAAACACCTCCTGCTTGTGCAGGTGTCTGTCCTCCACGTCCATTTATTTCTGCAGAGTGAAGCTGCACTCTGTGACTGACCCTGAGAAATACTCACAAATCTGGTACTGGCTGCTGGCCCCTGAAAGGCTGTGAAGGATTTAGAAGATGTATCTAAGGACGTGCTGTACAAGTTTGTACTTTTAACATCCACCTGAGTTTTTCCACTTGGAATATCTCATTATTTGTACAAGCTCCTAAGAATAGTACCATACATTCTTTTATTTTATAAGACACGTTTTCACTCTACTGTTTCCAGAAGAGCCACCATTAAGAGCTGTTCATTTCTCCTGATCTTTATAATCTTACTGTCTATATTTTTAGCTTATTATGAGGGGAAATTGCAAGGCAGAGAGAGAAACTCGGTGTTGTATAGAATTCGCTTATTCGACACTCTCATTCTGCTGCTCTGCTTGGCAGCAGCATCTACTCAATCACAGCAATATTTATCTAAGTTCTGAATTTGTACTTGTCCTGAGCTCTCTGCCAGCCTTGCAGCAGTCATGGTGCTAATTTCAAATGCTAAGAACATGGAGAGCTAAAAAGAGACAGCTGGCTTGATATTTTCACCCAGTGTGAAACAGTTACAGTTTCACCCAAGTCTATCAAAATTAAATCCTTACTATAAAAAGCAGCATCTTTGTTTCAGCTGCTTCAGTTGTAATTGTATTAGGGAGAAGTCTTTATGCCTTTAAATGCTTTGGGGTTGGAGGCTGATGGGAGATGATATTTTCTTTCTCCAAATTTAAACTGTAGATCCTAAACAACTTCAACTTGATGCTCTACTATTCCAAAGCCATCATTTTATTGTGACTGATTGCACTTACTGGGGATGGTTGAAGTGCATTATCATCAACAGAAGTCAGTGTGGACAGTCGAACAAATTGTTATTTTTCTTACTGAAATGGAGCTCTTCTGGGAAAGAAGAATTTCCTGGGAAAAATGTAGGAAAATTAGTAAGTGATGATAATGAGCTTACCAGAAGTGGTGGCAATTATTTACTTAGTTGGAAACTTTCTCTACTCCTCAATCCTTGACTCCTTCTGTAGGGAATGATGTGCTGAGGAGGGAGGATCATGTGCTTACTGATCTTTTAATAGACCAGAGCAGCAGTGTTTTTATAATCTGTGTGCACAGTGGCAACTTGAAGTGTTAGAGTTTGCATCATATTAACAATTATCAGCTCTTCCTGATTAATTAAAGATAGGCGGAATCTTTTTAAAAAGACTGAACAGGCTGTGTTTAAAATAGCAATAGGTTGAGAAAAATTTACTCACAAATTGCTGGCCTGAAATAGTTCTTTAGTGTTACAGACATCCTCTCTCATTTGTACTTCATAAGAATATATTCATATTCAACAGTCTGTGTTTCAGTGTTTCCTTACTGAGGATCCTGAGGCATTTAGGAATCTGAATGAGCATAGCAAGTTCTAGAATGATAAAACGGGGTGACTTAAAATGTCCTTGATGCAGAATTAAAATCCTTAAGCAGAGCTGAAGCTTTGATGAATTGCCTTCCTCATAGCAGTGCTGTAATATCTGACTGATGGTTTCAGGTCCTAAGCCTCTTACTATCTTTGATCTGATTCATCTTCTTCTAAGTACAGTTTGAGTTATAGGAATTTACCCCTCATTTTCCCTTTCCCTGGCATGTGCTGGGAGAATCCTGTTTATACAATTTGCAGCAAATATCCTGCACTTCCCAAGGTAGAAAAACAGCCTTGTATCTTATTTAGCAACTTAGCAATTCCCTAAAACCAATTTTCAGTGGATTTGGGTCTCATAATGGTTGCCTTCCTAACTACATTAAGTTCAAGTTTTACATTATCTCCAAACAAACTGGTAACCTGCTGCTATCAAATGTATTGATGGCAAATTCTTTGCTTCAGAAATTAGTTGTTCTGAAGGTACCAGGAGAAACTCAAGACTCTTTAAACACAAGTCTCCCTCCTCCTGGTTCACCTGCTTCTGTGAAACTTGTAGGAATATAATGTATTTTTAATCGAGACCTCCTGCCTTTTTTCTTTATTTAGTTGAAATTACTCAGCAGATTCAAAATCAAAGGAGAAATATAGATTTGTGTGCAGGCCTGGCTGATGTTGAAAGATGATCTGAAAGTCTTTGGTTCTGAATGCCCTGGGATCTGTGAACTCACGTGGAGAACAGTTCCAGTCATGTCTGTAGTACAGAAATACAACTACTTCTGTTGATTTCAGTTAAGAAACAAACCTTAAGTTGCTGGTTGAGCTGTAGGTTCCCATGTCCTTAATGAGGAACAGTGTTGTGGGGCTTTGGTTCCCTCTCAGTGTACAAGACAGAGGGAGCATCTTTGAGATCTTAAGGAAACAGGGATTTGCTCTTTGGAGTGAAAAACCCAGGAGCTATTTCTGGGGATGTCCTTAGCCTGGGGTGTGATGGTTTGATGGTGGGATGAGTGATGACAAGGCAGAGTGTTTGTGTTACAGCCCTGGGTCTGCTCCGGAGATCTCTGTGTGGTTCTGTCTCGCTGAACACACACTGGTTGCCTCAGACTAAGGAATGTTTACCTAAACCAGTGCCCTGGAAAAGAGCTGAAAGGCTTTTCAGGCTCTCTGCCACTGATAGTATAGCTCTCTTTCAGTTTCTCTTGGGTTTTGCCACTCTGTTTCAGGTTGAGTTCATCACATCAGTGCCACTGTCAGAGGAGCTGTGTCATCCCAGTGGGCAAACTTCCCAAATTCCTGCAGGCTTTGGGCTCGTGTTATTATGGCAGCAAGAGCAAACTGTGTTTGGGTTAGACTAAAGCCCTACTAAAACTTGCATGCAGCTGTAATTTCCTGGAGTTATCCTGGTAGCAACTGTGAAGGCACTTCAGAAGAGCAAGGATTGCTTTTATTCTGTTAATTTAATAGTTATGCCTGGTTTAATTAAGTAGAGAGGCATTTCTTCCAGAGTCTGTCCCTAGTAAAATTCGTATTTATGTTAAAAACACAATATAAGAAACTGCAACTTTGAGGTTCCTGTACCTCTGGAATCCCTATGATGTTTATGTTGGATTGAGCTGAAGCAGAATGTCATAAGGATCCTGTGTAAGTTATGGTACCTTCTTGCTTATTTTCTTATTAAATTTTTATTTGCTGTTCTAGTACCTGCAAACAACAGATCTGAAAGGTCTGGATTTCTTTTATTATTTTCTACCTGATCAGCTGAGTTTTAAATGCAATTTTTTCCTACCTTTAAAGGTAATGTACAAAACACTGGTTTGATAGGCACATACCAGCCCTCATGTTTTGATGTTGGCACTAAGCAGAGCCTAGTAACCCAAATAAATACGTTTTCATGGCACTTGGCATAACAAACATTGAATTAAATGATGTCTTTTCTTCTAGCAGTGATGTATCTGAATACTATATTCAGATCATCACATTACTTGATTAATTGACATCAAAATCAATGGTTTCTGGAAGACAAAATGAAATTGCAGTTGTGTTTTTAAATGCTCCCTTTCTCTAATTGCTGTGTGTTGAATGAGTAATCAAATATTGACTTCCAAATGCCAACTCTTACTCTACTGAAATCTTAAATTCTTAATTCTGTTTGTTTTCTGCTTTATATATAAATTCTTTCTTAAATTATACTAGGTTCAACGTGACCAATACCTGAAGATGCCTCCAATTCCACAGTGTAATCACTGAGCAGTGCAGTTAAATCCTTGAGCAACGTTCAGATGCTCAGTTTGCTTTAGCAGTGGCCTCTGCAGAGGGTGTTACATCAGTACCACCGTAATTTGCTGTTTGTGCCTTCCTTTGTTAACAAACGCCTACGGTGCTTTCTGGTGTGTTTCAGTCTGAACTTGCTGCCCATTCAATAAATGCATCAGAGCTGACAAAACACATGGAATTAGCACTAAAGTCAGGAGCGTGAGGGTCAGAGAGAAGTTCATGTGCCTTTTCACTGTCTGGCTTCAGTGGATCAATGCAGAGAGACCTGGATGTGAGTTCATTGCTCCAGATTAGTTATATTTAAGTAGTGAGTGGCCAGGAACACCAAGTGTGCTGCATCACTCCAGAGGAGCTCTGTAAAGTGAATGCACGAGGCCCTCCAAATCCATCCTTCTGGTTTAGCAACTTGTAATTGTACAGGACTGGCTTTGAAGCTGAGTGAGACATTTACAATGGATATTGTGTGTTCTGGAATATTTCATTGTAAATGTAATCCATCACTTGCAAAATGGTGATTCAGACTTTTTGGGTGCCCAGTAGGAAATATCTCCAATACACCCAGAATGCAGCAGAGGAGGAGTCAGGATTAGGAAGATTTCTGTTCCAGGATTCCACTTCTCTTGTGCCACCTCATCCAGAATTGTTCCTGGAAGGATGCTGGTGGGCATGTCCCAGTCTGGTCAGCTTGTGCACCTGCTGTGCATGAATTACTCCCCTCAGAATCTTCCAGAAGTTTGGCTCTGATCTGGCTCATTCTTGCACACAGAGAAATAGTCTCCAAGAGGTAGCAAGCAGCAAAGAGCAGTGCAAGGGGGAGGCATTGATTTTGTTCAAAGCCAGAATGGGGGTGTATTTTTTAAATCAGGTATGAATTTCAAAAGCTTATAAATTCAACTAAAAGCATTAAGTGCTTTTGTAAATATACATACTCACTTTTTACAGGAGTGTAATAACAGCCCAGGAGACTGCAAATACAACTTCAGGAGCTGCAGGAATTAGATCTGAATCATTCAGAACATGTTTATGTGCTTTAGTTTTAAGACTGCAATAATTTTAGGAGTTGTGTTCATAAGTGTGTAGGGTCAGAGCTCTTGGAGTAACTCATGGATTGGAGGGGAAATCTTTCCAGGTTCAAAATTCCAAGTTACTTTCTCTAAACTCCAGATATTTGAGGAATGATTCATGAGTTCCTTCAAGCTTGGCAGCAGCAGTTGAACAACGAGTATGAAACAGGTATTTAAGAAATGCTGTTCAGGCAGCGATTTCAAACAGTGCTTCTTGTGCTGAGTTTGTTTTTCTCTCAGGAAGGTGAAGTAACTGCATCGTGGTGGTCTTTGGAATATATTTTCCATTTAACTTTTCTACAGAAAAAGGATTTTCTGATTTATTTTGGTCATGTTGCCTGTTCCTCATGGTATGGGAATTTGTTTTCTAGGTGCTTATTACAACCCTGCCGCAGGGGTTGCATGCAATGGTCGCTGCTTATAGGGCCCTGTGAGATTTTTTCAGCAGTTATCTGTTCTACAACCCCCTTTTAGAATATTTACTCTGTATCTTTTAGTGTGACTGTTTATATGTGTTTTGCAAAGCACCTCTATGCTCAGTACAATTAACAAATCAAGTGGTCTCTTTCTGAGCTTAGAAATGCATTGGCATTGCAAGGCATTTTCCTGCAGTATTTATTCTGTTAATGGTGTTAACTAAGTTAAATATTAATCTTTTGAATTTGAAGTGTTTTGAAGAACTAGGAAAAGCTGGACTTAATTATCTTAGAGGTCTTTTCCAGCCTAAACTATTCTGTGGTTCCACTGGTATTCCTAAATTCTTGTTGTGCCTACAGGGTTAAGTAGAGTGAGCTGAGACTTTTCTCCTTGTGTTATTTAATTTAATTCTTTTTGGAGCACTATTTGTTGAAAATAGTCTTGAAAGGAACATTGGACATCTGCTTTCCTTTTATTATAGGAGTTCCTTTCTTGACAGTTGGAAAATATTCTGCTTTTATAATTCAAGGTTATGTGGCTACATTTTATTTATTTATTTTTAATACCAGCTTGCCAACAGAATTCATATCTATTATCACATTAGTAGGATTTATTTACTTAAACCAATGGTTCCCAACTTGCTGCTTGATCCATGCAATACTTAGAGGTGTGTAAAAGGTAAATAAGAGTAAAGGTATCATTAATCAGTTAAAATTCATATTATGTGTAGTCATATATTTCCAATAATGACACAAGTGTAAAAATCTCTTAAAATCTCTTAAAATCTGTGCTTAAAATCTCTTTTTATGCTCAGTTTTGTTATTGGTGGAACGTGCAGTAGAACACTTCAGTGGAATATATTATCAGAGGCTTTCTGGACCTTTCCTTAGGTTCCTGATAGGATATTTTGGGACACTGTAATGTTTTTGCCTATTGATTGTAAGGATCCTTTTTCAGGAGAGCTGAGACGTATTCAAGGGAGGAAGGAACAAATTGAGACAAGCAGTGAGCTGCTGTCTTTTATGAGAACTAAAATGAGATCATTGACATCTGGAGCCTGTTAGGATATGTTGGAGTGTGTCATGCTTAAAATCACTTGATGCAAATTTATGTGTTTTATGAGTTCCATTGGGCAATGCTACTACGAAGGCCCTCTCCCTGAGACCAAAAGTTGCATTTTAACTATTGCAGTGAGGCAGTCATTTATAAAAAACCGTTGCCTATAATTTTAGCTTTTATTTTGTCTGAATTAAGCTACAATTTCAGTAACTCTGAAACCAGGACATGAGGGATTGTGTTACTTCTGGCCTAATTGAAGGCCTGTATGTTGAGAAAAGCAAATGACACAGCAAATATATAACCTGTGACTGTGGAGGGCAAGATTAAGCTATGAATGAGTACCCTGAGCCAAGAAATGCAGTGGTAGAACATTCTGACTTTCTGTTGAGCAGGGGCTTGTTAGCCATCTATTAATAAATAATTAACTGAAACTGGCAAAGTCTAATTTTGGTGGTAAATGTAGTGTGTGCTTTCTCTTGATACACCTGTCCTTGCACAATGTAGTTGTGGTGGTGCTGGAATGGTCTTTGGGGGCAAAGAAGGAGGTAATGTATGGAAAAGAATGGCAAAGTGCTGGGGAACTGTTCCAGCTTCCAGGCTTTAAGAGAAATCTTCCTTAAGGAGGACTCCCCTTGGCCCAAATTTCCATCAATTTGGTCTTTAGTGCTGGCTGTGAACTAAAAAAGACTGACCATGATGCTTCTCCTGTTGCTATATTTGTACCAAATCCTTCTTTATCGTGTACAGTTTTTCTGTTTCATGGGTTTTGATGGGTTGAGGAAAGTAAGGGAGCTGAGCACGGAGATTCTGGAAGTGGAGAGGAAGGAGTAGGGCCTGTAGCTTGAGGAAGCACATGTCTAAGAGAGAAAAGAAGGCTTTTCAGTCCTTGGTGTGTAAGATCAAAGTGCAGTTTTAGAAGATTTCTAAAACGAAAGATAAGGAAATATGATGCAGACTCATAGCTCTGCAGGCAGGTAGGTGACAAACCTTTAGCAAGACTAGAAAAAAAGGTTCAGAAATCTTCACAGCACTGCTTTATCATTTTCATAGAGCAGAACTTAAATTGTAGGCAAACACAATTACATCCAAGGTGGTAATTCATGCTTTTTAAAATATAACATTATTGCAGACTTAGAAAATGCCTTCAGTTTGGCATGGCAGGTCTTGAAATAGCATGAGGAATGTTTTGCTTTGGTGTTCAGGTTCACAAAGCAGTGAATTGATTTTTAGGAGCCCTGATTAATAATTCATAATACAGGAGGGATAAATCTTAGACCGGTGGGTAAAGACAGGCTTGATTTATTCTCCTCAGTTTTCTTTGCTGCAGCAGAGCTGTCTCTCCTTCTGCCAGGTTTGTTTTACCTTTAACTGGGTGCTGAGCTCCCAGTTTGCACCCGTGGGCACTGGTTTGGGGAGGCTGCAGCTGCCCAATTTTCTGTCCTGACAGGTGCCAGAATGCTGAGTAAAGGGCAGGACTGAGACCTGCTTTGTAGTTCTTGTTTGACGTGTTCTGAGCAAACAGTTGAGCAAACTCGCTGCGTGCCCGTTTCCTTTTCCCCTTCAGGTTTTTGTTGAGGTGTGTGCTGCTGCTGTTTAAGTGGTGTAGCTGTTCTGGCAGTGCCTCATCTAAAAGTCAGCACAAAGCCAAGCTGTGTTCACACAGAATAGTTTATTCCTTTGAAGATGGGGGAGAGCAGTCGCCTTGAAGTTTTGGCTTTGAATTCATATTCGAGGTAAAAAAATACAGATTTTTCGTTAGAGATGAAAAAGCCTTTCTGAAGCTTTTGTAATCAGAAAGAAGATGCCTCCTGTGGCAAAACACAGTTCCCTGAAAAGCTTCTAGCTGGCTTCCAAGTTCTATCCTAGCAACGTTGGGAAGAGTCCCTCCTCTTAGCTGGGGCACTGGTGGGGACTGCGAGCCAGCGTATCTTGTGATCTGAGGTCACAGAAAGCTGAGGTGGCTCTTTGCTTTTCAGTTGTCATCATGTAACTCTTAAACAATTTGAGCTTTTCAGTTCCAATCTCTTAGAAACCTTACTCCTTTAATCCTGAAATTCCTGGCTGTCTTGATTTCTCTTGCTGTTGTTGCTCTAGTCCGAAGTTGTTTTTGCTGGGATATTGCAACACTGGAAAAATGTGACTGAAAAACAGTTGTGTGTGTGGAGCAGTTAAATCTATGTGTAATGTTAGCTATGCTGTTAAGGGCTTTGTTTTTCTTTCTTAAAATAGCCTTTTAGTTTAAATCTCAAGGCAAATACAGCAGCATTCAGTGAAGTGAGTTCTTTTGATGATTTAGGTTTTAATAGGAAATGGCTTTCAGAAGATGAAGAGTTGGAAATGCTGCTGGTTGCTGCTGTAAAGCAGCTTTTATAATGCATTTTATACACAGATTGTGTGTATGTAGAAATCCCTTCTGTAGGAGTTAACACTGATCTTTGTTCATGTCTGATCTTTTCATATACAGGTTTATTCCAGAGCTGAAAAAGCTTGAATAATATATTTTATCCATGTTTGCAAAAAGATAGTTGCTACAGACGAGGAGGATAACCACTGGTATTGCAAAAAGATGAGTATGTTAAAACCAAGTGGACTTAAGGCTCCTTCAAAGACCATCAAGCACGGGGGTACATTGCTGAAAACACCTACACCTGTTACTGCTGGTAAGGAATAGTTAAATATCTTAATTATTCCCTTATTCATCTTCTAACAAAAAGTACCTTGAATGCTGTAGTATACACGATTTTTACTCTTTACAGCAATGTATTTTTGCTTGTATTTCTGATTTTAAAAAATTACATGTACGACTTACAAAACTTCTAAAGGTTAATAACTGGAAATCAAGCAATTTTCCTTAAAGAAACCTTGTCGTGATAAAAATGCTATGGTAGTTCCTGAAGTCAGACCTGTGATTTTTACAAGGTTTTTACCAACACCTTCATTAAATGCATTCAGCATCTCTCTCCTTAGATATTGAATTATTTTTTCCCAGAGATGACAGTGTTTGCCCAGGAAAATTAGGAGCTGTGATCTTCCTTTTAGAAATGATGCTTTTCCAGATGTTTTTTACATTGAAACCAAGTAATGATGCTCTTTGGAATATCAGTGTATTTGATTCCCGTTGTTTCTCGTTGTGCTTTGGTTCCAGTTCCAGCAGAAAAAGCAGCTCCCAGTGAGAAGCCCTCAAGCACAGCCCCTGCAGATGCACACGAGGAGTTTGTGGATGATTTCAGAGTCGGGGAGCGCGTTTGGGTCAATGGAAACAAACCCGGCTTCATCCAGTTCCTGGGAGAAACACAGTTTGCTCCAGGGCAGTGGGCAGGGATTGTCCTGGATGAACCCATCGGGAAGAACGATGGCTCGGTGGCCGGAGTTCGCTATTTCCAGTGTGAACCCTTGAGGGGAATATTCACCAGGCCATCCAAACTGACCAGAAAAGTGGTGACAGAGGATGAAGCCAACGGTACCCAGACAGCTCACGCTTCCAGAGCCACATCACCAACGTCCACATCAGCTGCTAGTGCAGTGTCCTCATCCACTGCTGCGCTTCCCCCTTCAGGAATTCCACAGAAAACTCCCCTTGCTGCTAAGGAACATGCAACTCCTTCTCAGATTAGCAATCTTTCCAAAACTGCCAGTGAATCTGTATCAAATCTCTCAGAAGCTGGGTCGCTAAAGAAAGGAGAAAGGGAGCTCAAAATTGGAGATCGAGTTCTGGTAAGATTTCCCTGTCTGCTTTTGCTTGATTAATTGAAACTTTTGCTAATATTCAAAACTCTTCTGCGGTTTTCTTGGTCGAGATAGTGTAAATTTATGCTCTAGCTTTCTTTGTCTAGTGTCTTCTGTAAACAAGCTCTTTGCATGCTGTGGGAATATCTTGGCAGTACCAAGATAAAATGGTTATTTTGGCACTTTTTAATCTATTATGTTTTGCCACTGTTTAAAACACAACACTGTGTTTAACAACATATTTGTAGCTTATCTCTCTGTATCTTCAAGAGCTCCAGTCATGCTAAATAAAAACCAAGCGTGTGAGATTTCCATGCAGGTCTCCTGCCCTGTCCAGGGCCGTGTCTTTAGAAAGCAAACAGTTCAATAATTGATTGTTCCTAGTGGTGATAGGCAGGAACAGAAGCAGTCACATAATGCCACTGATCAGCCGGGAGTTACGTGTGCTCTTGGGGATGTGCCACGTTACTTGGCTGCCCTTCCTAAATTCAGACCCCTAAATGCTTCTGCCAGTGTATCATCTCACCTTTTTAAAAGGGAGTTGCTTTGTTAGTTTTACCATTTTTTAAAAATAATTACCAGAAAACTGGTAGTAGGTTGTGTGTGTTATATTCTTAATTTAAAGACTACTTATGTAGCCTTCAGATATAGCTGGAATGATCCTTTTATGCCCACCAGATCTCTGATCACTGTAACAGAGACCTGATTTTAGATTTGATTTACTTGAGTGCATCATTAAGCTGAAGATTTGTCTCACTCTTATTTTGATACAATCTTTTCTTATTTATGATACAATTTTAGAATTTCCATTAGGCAGGTGTGAGTGTCCTGGCATAGAAACATTTCTGAGGTTAGTGTAAGGACATTGTATAGAAGAAAATCCCCTGGATCTTATTGTTTGTCCTGCATTGCCCCACCAGATACTAATTCTGCAGAGAAGGTGGATTGATATTTTAATTTAGTTTATTGTATTTTTAAAGGAAGAATTTGCCTCCTCTTTCTGTTTAAGGAGAGCTTAAAACACAGGGCCAGGTCGAACAAGGAGACAAAGGTGAAGCGAGGGCAGGGGTTGGCTGACAGCTGGATTTGGGCTGAGATGTGTTTTCTTGGAGTGCCAGTGGTAACAAAGATTTGTGGTTTATCCCTGGCTATTTCTGTCTGAGACTAGAGCCTTGTTGTCCTCCAGACAACATCAGGGCTTTAACCACTTGTGTGCCTTTTCCTCAAGGACCTTTGTGAGCCCTTCTGGGATGTCCTCTTTGGGTGGGAGAATTCTCTGGTGCTTGTGAATCCCTCTGCCTTCCCTGTATCTAATTAGTGCAAATTGCCAAAGCAGCAAATCCTAAGTGCCAGAGTTTGATAATAATAAGGTCCCAAATTCTGTTTGTTAAGTAGGACGAGTTAAACTTAGTATTTCATCCTCTCTACTACCTCTGTTTGCCTTAAATCTTCCTCTTGAGTCATCAAATTGTAGTTTGAGGTTTTGGGGCAATTCCTAGCACAGTATGTTGGTGATGCATAACTATAATTTATACACCAGTATAAGACACTCAGGAATATGAATGTTAAAGGGACAGGATCCTTGTTTACTCTTTTTTAACCCTTTGGGATCCCATGCTAATTGTTTGTAGTAGACTCAGCTGTCATGTCTAATAATAATTCAGATGTGAATATCTTAAATGGCCAGGTTAGTTCAAATAATCCTAAACTTGGCTGAATAATTGGTTCATCTGTTAATATTTTTTTCCCTGACACTGAGCTCATGTCCAGCACCATGGACTGTAGAGTTGAGGTGTCACTGAGTAATTCTGGGAGCTGTCCTCAGAGGCTACAACCAGCACCAGTTGTTGGGAGAGACCTGCCTGCCACTTGTGTCACTTGCTCTGCCATTCCTGCCCCATCAGAGGGACAAATCCACCTGGCCTGCTCCATGTCTTTTGGGTTTTATTTATGCTCACAGCAGCCCCTTTTCAGTAATATGTTACACAAGAGGATGAAAGGCTGGGAGGAAGTTTTAAGTCCCACCTCAGCACAGAATTTCCCCTCTGAGTGACAGTGTGGTGTCACAGCCACGTGACGTGTTCCAGTCTGACCACACCATTGCAGGGCTCAGTGCTGCAACATCCATCAGTTTTTGCAGCTTGGACCAACTGCTGGGAGTATTTTGTGAAGGTTTTTTGATGATTATGGGCACGTGGGGAAAACAACTGCTGAGAATTCGTTTGAGAACAGGGAGCCTCCAGCAGCGTAGAACTGAAGTGCAGAACAATGATTTCATGACAGACAAAAGCTCATTTGGGAGTCCTGTTAAAACAGCTAATTGGAAAATTATGTCCTAAAGGGCAGATTCATAGATGGGTAAGGCACAGCTCATGAGCCAGGATTACATTCCACAATGGACATCAGATGGCCTCAGCTTTATTGATTTTAGTGTGTGATCTCAGGGTGTGGAGTGTTACACTGAACTATTTCCATCTGTTAAACTTTTTTTCCTCTAACTTGGATTCTAAAATGTCCTTAATGGGAGTTACCTTGAGTGGATCAGTTAAATTACTTTAAGTTTCTTTTTATTGCTGGTAACTGGCTGGTTTTGGATGACTTCAACAAAAAAAGGCAAAATCTTACAGCTCTTTTTGTCTGCCCAGTCTGGATTAGCAAGGAACAAGAGGCCATTCCGACAGTGTTTACTAATCCACATCCCAACTTTTTGTGTTACGCAGATGCAAATTGGGCACAAGTTTGAACCTGCAATGTTGGGTTCAGTTTCAGGCTTTCCCAGCAGCTCAGCTTTGTTGGAATATTTTCCTGTTCCTACAGAGATGTTAATATTACTCCTCTCCAGGAAAAGCAGCTGTCACTCTTCACGTTTGCTTCTGCATTGTCCCAGCAAACTGCTGCCTCAGTTGTGCTGAACCAGTGCTGCTGGGAGGTGGTTTGATTAAAGGCTGTTATGAGCAGAGTCTTGAGGATGTGATTAAAGCTCCAGTGCATGGCCTGTATTGTTTTGTGCAGAGAGAAAAGATGCCTTAGGCTCATTTTCTTATTCCTTTGATCTCTAGTTGTTTCACCAGTCTTTTGTACACTTAAAGTTAGGATTACCAAATGCTACATAGTCCCATATTAGAGTCCTCCCAAACTTCTACAGGAGAACTGATACCTTCAAAATGCATAGGGTTAGTAATAGAGGAACCTTCCAGTGAATGTACCCTGATTTATTTGAAGACATGTACCCTACCTGATCTTTCCTTAATTCAGATAACATTAGGAAGAATAGTGGTTATATACAGATTGTTTGGGACACTCCTTCAGAGTGAAGAAAAAATATTCCAGAGGGAAAAAAAAAAAAAGAGAAAATAAAGGCCAGAGAAAATAAATTCTGCTTCAAAAACCAAGTAGAGCTGTGAGGTGATCATCTGTGTATTCTCAAAGCCAGGCTCACTCAGAGCACCTCATGTGAGGTTGTGCTGAACAGTGCTATAGATACAGAGATAAAAAGAGGCAAAACAAGCAGCCTTGCTTTTTCAGGGGGCAGAAAACCTCTTTTCCCAAGAGACCTTGTATATTAAAAAGACACTGACATCAAAACAGAGAGTGCTTCAAGGTATTGGATATGTCAGCTGTGGGTGCCTGCAGAAAAATGCTTACAACAATCAGCTACAACCTTTCCTGTTTTTTCCCCTCAATTTGAAGAAGACATTTCCAGGCCATTAAATTGAGTTGTAAACATCAGAAAAATAACTCATGGTAGACATCAATGCCCATAAGGGAAATATAATAATGGTGGAGAAATTCCCATTGTCCTGTTGTCTTAGAAGTTCTCTTTCTTGAGATTCCAGAGGAGTCAAAGCAAATCAAAAGCAAATCAAACTGAGTGAATACACAAGTATTCACTGAAGTATTATAGCCCTAAATGGATGTTCTGGTGGAAAAGGACCTTTTGATTTCCGTAGTTTACTCCTCAAAGATGATTAATTGAAACAGCACCCTGTGCTCTGCTGTCTTGGGAATCTCTGATGATAAATCTGTCTCACTCAAATCCTGGTGTATCTGAGCCATATTCAGCAAGCTTATGCTTAATTTTCCTTTCACTCACAAGAAACCAACAATACCTCATGATAGTATGTGGAAATGTTGAAAATATGGGTAGATAAGTTAGATATTTCGAAGAATTGTGGTTTATTATGTGTAATTTACTATTCAGCTTTTCATTTGGTGCATTGATGTATCTTTTACTGGATAAAAATAGGGCTAAACCAAAGCAGAGTTATTAATGCAAAGAGTCATTCAAACAGCTCTGTATTAGGCATAATTTCCATTCTTAACATATGATGTATGTTCTGGAATGTGGATCTGATTTAGCAGTTAGAGAGAGATTAACTCTGGGCAGCCTGATCTTGTATTTGGGGATTCTGTAACTCAGGAAAATTGATGTGGAAATCTGCACTTCCTTCACTGCCCTAGTCCAGCCCTTCTGGGGTTAATGACACAGTGCCAGAACTGCAGTTGATTTTCCTACTGAAAATCACGCTCCATCTTCAACGTTCAAACCTGCTATGAATAAGAATTCCTGTGCAAGAAGTGCCAGTGGAAGTGCTGTGCTCGGTGCTAAACCAGATGGGGAAAGAACAACAGAAAACCAATTCAGAAAACAAATTACTTTCAGGCTCAGCCAGTTTGGGTTTCCTGTTTGAGTTGTGGCCAGACAACCTGTTTGCCCTGGTGTTGCACACTTAGGATTTCTTAAGAGCCCAATGCAAAGTTGATTTTAAAAACAGACAAACAAAACCCCCAAACTACCCAGCCAAAACAAAGCCGACTTGTTAATAAAAGAGAGGAATCTGCTTTATGTGACAACTGTTGCCCGTACCAAAAGTTGAGGCAGCTTTGACAGCACCTTCGGCTTTTCCCTGAAGGGACCAGATGCTGTATTTTAAATAAATAAATAAAAATCTTATCAACCTAAGGGGCCTTAGCCTTCTCAGGGGATTAAAAGTGCTTTCATTCATTTAACCAGTTACAGCTTCATCACAGTCTGCCAAATCTGCTGCTTCTGGGGCTGAGCTGTAAAGCTGGAACTCGGCCTCCGTCCATATGTTCGCGAAACGATGCGAGCTCAATTTACAGGCGTGTGCTGATGTGGCCTTTTTGCAAAGTTCTTCTCTGTGCATGAGTGACATCTCATTTCTCTTCGTTCTCTGTTTTACAGAGCTGGCTGTAAGTTACTCCTTGCTGTGTTGTTTCTCCCCAAGGTCTTCGGTGCTGGGACATGTAAGGGCTGATAGGAGATTATTGTCAGATTTGTTTCCACCCATGTAACCTATCTGCAAGTAAACATGACGTAAGGCTGTCAACTGATTACATTCCAGGGCTCTTAAAAGCAACCAAGGGAAAGAGAAACTTCACATGTAGAGAGGAGTTTCTCCCTTTAGCATTGTCCCTGTAGTGTTTTTAAGGTTTCCTTTTCCTGGATTTTACAACTTTCTGCATAGAAAATGCACTTCTGAGCTTAGTCTGTTTAAAAATCTATGATAATATTTAACTGTTACGAAAACTAATATTCATTGGTGGTGTTGCAGTTAAAACAGTGCAAATATATCTGGCACAATGAATACAAAGATGGAAAAGGAAGAAAAATTTGGAAGTTGGGAACATGTGATTGTTTTGTGCTCTCCTGGGGCTTCTCCTCTCGAGCCTCCTCTATCAAATGTGACAGTTTTAACTGCTCAGTCACACTTTTGCTCTACCCTTGAGCTGAGGTGACTGTGAGGTATTTTGATGGCTTTGTCATGTTAAGTCAAGGATGAAAGTAATTCCTATATTTATGTATGTCTACTTAGCCACAATATTTTGGATACTGTAATGTATGATGTAGATTAGTTTGCTAAGTAGCTGCTACAGCATGAAATTACATGTATGAGAAAATATCTGAGGGATAAGGGGTATCCAAAGGCTTTGCCTGCAGTTCATCATCCGGGTGATTTTCCCTGTGCAAACCTCTGCTTTCTTTTAATGTTACTTTTAAGCATTTTTCAGGACATGTCATTCCCTATCTGCTCACAACTAAGGTGTTAAATTTATCTTAGAGCAAGGCACGAGTCGTGTCTGAGTCACTTTGTTTTGGCAACTCCTTATTTAACTTCAAATTGCAGGTGGGTTACTGGGGTGTGATGGCAGGGACTGGTGATGTCCCCACGTGCTTTGGTAGTAGTTAATTCATTTTTTGTATGTGGATTCCCTGGCTCCCTTCCCCTCTCCTTGCCTTCCCAAGGGGGAATATCCAGGAACATGTTGTCCTCAGTCATTTCAACACAGGATGGGAGAAAGAACAGTTTATTTATTTATTTAAGTCTTTGCTTTTTTTCTGGTGGTGATGAATTCACATGTGGCTTTTGTAGTATGGAATTGCTGTTAGGGGGTTTTTTGTTTGTTTCCTTTGAGTTGGATGAATGAATTGAACCTCAATAGCACTTCATTTTTAGTTACTGAACTGTTTTCTCTGGAAGTGAAGGGCTGTGTGATAGCACAGTGTGTATCTTATTGCACATGAGGTTTTTTGCCCACTTTGACCTTGCTTTTGAATTTTCAAGTCGACTGCAACCAAACTGGGTAGAAATTGAGAGGTTTCAAAGCAAGTTCTTCCAAGTTCCATGGAAACAGCCCAACAGAAGGTGGAGACTCTGCCCACCAGTTCTGGAAAAGCTGCAATTTGCCTTCACAGAACTTTGCACATCAGAGAATCCACATGATCAAGGCTTGTCTGAATCCTTCCTTCATCAATGGAAACAGAAGAAATCCCTCTTGCATTTTTAGGTAGTGAAGTCACTCAGCCGTAATATCCAATGCCTCAGGAAAACTGCCATCATTAATCTTGCTATTCACAGGATTGCTGGGTTGAAAAATCTGAATTAGGGGGGCCAGTTTAAAGTTTGGGAGATGTTCTAGCATTCTTCCAGTCATGCCTTGATCCAGTGTTGGGTGTTATGTAGATATTTCTAAAAGGAAATAAGATAGTCTGAATATTTAATATCTCATATCTGTCTAATCTCAGCAAAAAAGACAGGCAAAAACTGCCAGAGGAAGCAAATGTTGACTAACTAAAACATGGCAGTTTTGTGAAACAGTTTTGTTTCCTTCTCTGAAACTATAGAGTTAATGGAGAAAACACCATTATGGAGTTACGTGGTGGGATTATTATTATTATTTTAAAATTCTGGATACTGTCTAACAGTCTAGCTTCTAAATTAACACTGGACATTATTGATAGATTTAAGAACTCTATATTTACATCCTTAGTTATTTGAAAACCCCATTGGAATTTGGCAAGAATTCAGAACACAGCTGGAAAATGACTCGAGCAAGAGGAAGTATCTTGCAATAAAAGATTTTAAGAACTTAAGCTGTTAATTTTCAAAGAGAAAATTGAGGTGTCTTGCTTAAAACCTGTGTGTACCTGCATGGTGGATGCTGCAGAGCTCTGTGATCTTCCAAAACAAAGCATAAGGAGAACCAGTGGCCAGAGGCCACAGTCAAATTTGGTTTATTTGAAATTTAAATTTGTTTGAACAATGGCGTGATTAAGTATGAAAATAGCCTGTCAGTGGAAGTGTGTTTCCTGATGGATATCAGCTCTGCTCCAAAAACATCCCCACAGAAATTAGCTCAGTACAGTTACAGGGTTAATTACAGATGGAACTGGGTGAAATGGAAAGACCTGTTCCATGAGAAGCAGAGATGATCCCATTGTTCCCTCTGGCCTCGAAGGGGTGAACAAATCAATTAAACACAATTTCTGTTGCCAGCTGGAAACAGTTCTGCTAAATTTTGAGAAACAAGAGGAAGATGATTCTGATTAGAACCTGATTAGTGGATCCCAGGTGTTTCAAAGGCTCTGTGTGGCTGGATGGGTTTTACTTTTCCAAGTGCTGCATATTGTGCTGCTGAATTGTCCTGAAAATGCAGAAACAGCCAAGTGATGCTTTCAGGAGTCACCACAAGTTCATGCTCGGACAGAAGGGGGACAGAGCAGTTGTTATTCACCTTTTCCCTCCTCTGTGCAGGTTTGAATGAGTGATATTGTTACACTGACAGCAGTCAGACCCTGCCCCTCCTCTTTTCCACCAGCACTGCTCAAATCACGCTCTCAGTTTTTAGACCATCTCTCTTTCCCCCCCCGGATTACACTGGTTTATTTGTTTTCTACTTCTTATCTTTGGAAATGTGGCTCCCCAAAGGTTCTCACAAGGTCTGACGTGTTCATCCCCCTGTCCTTTCACCAGGAGGTCTTTAACCACTTCAGGTTTCCAAACCCATTTTGCTATTTCGCTTTACCTGCCAGCAAATTAATGTAAGCCCAGGTATAATTGGATAAATGGAATTTAATCGCTTTTTGCATGTGTTTGACATAACTCTTGTGAGTTCCAAGCAAAATTCCTCACCTCACAATGACCTGTAGTCTAACCTAGATTCTCTGGAGTATTACAGCTTTGTATTTTACAGCTCAACTGTATTGAGTGTGGGAACTGACTGAGAAAAGGTCTGGCAGTTCTTTTCTCTATCTATTATTTAGTGACCTGCCTTAGCATGAAAGAAGGTCATGGAAAACTGTCTTTGTGGTAGCTATGCTCCATTTTTTCATAGAACTTTTAGAAACCTTTTAATATTTTTTCTCCCTGTTTCTTTTAGAAACTGTCCTTTTTTATTTTAGTCCTTCACACAGTACTGGAAGGTAGAGTACTAGTTGCTGTACTAGCAGTACTAGTTGCTGGCAAATGCAACTAGTTTTGTGGCTTGGGGTTGGGTTTTTTACCTCTTTTTGCTCTAATTCTTACAATTTTAAAAAATAATTTTTCTATGACAGATCCTATACTCTGTAAGTACAATTCTTTTTTCATGTTGGTTGGAACAGTCGAGTTTAATCACGTCGGGATCTTTTTTCCCATTTATGGCACTATTAATTCTGTATATATACAGCAACTTTGATCATGAAAAGCCTTTACCATACTGTGTTGTACAGTAGCACCTCACATTGTACTACCAAGGGAATAAATTATTATTATTATTTTCTTCTCAAGGCAGGTGTTGTCACTTGCAGGTACTAATTGCAGCTGGAGATAAAGACACTGTTGGGAGAGGTGTCTGTGGGTGATTGGAAGCCTTCAGTAGTCTCAGGCTTTATGAAGAAGTGCTGACCTGTCTTAAAAGCTGAAATTTAGAAAGCTTTTGCTTAAAACTGAGCAAAACTGCCCATATAGACCTTCAGTGATTCTCTGAGCACGTTGCTGCCACAGGGTGCTCTGATTCCTGCTCTTGTAAGGACACACAGAATGTGCAGAAAGAGAAATGTAGTAGCTGGTTATTCAAAGAAGCTGGACTAGGTTTGGAAAAAAGCAAAAATTCTTTGGCATTCTTCCTTGAGTCCTGTTTAAAATAACCCAGGTACCATGGTTACAAGACGAGTCACTTTGCTGCTTCTCCCGGGAACCTCGTGTTGTGCAGCCCCATCTGGTCTGGGATATGGATTCCTGCATTTGCTGGCTCCCACCAGGCCTTGGGTCACGGGCACTGCGAGGGCTGGAGCACATCCAGGGGGCACTGGGCACTGCCAGATTCCTCCAGGTTATGTCTCCCAGTTTGTGCTTTGAATGCAGGATCTTCAAAATAAACACTTTACATTTTTTACGTAAATGTGGAAGATGAGCAGGGCCAAGGTATGAAAGAAAAAGGGATGAACATTCTGCACCCAAGTGTGATCTGTGTTATCCTGGAGCCAGCATTACTTCTCTAGAGGTAATGAGTTGGAGGGAACAGATTGCAGCAGTTTTTCCTGTCCCTGGGAATCCTTGCATGGAGTTATCCTATTCCACCACGGTGCTTCAGACCCCTCTTACCTCGCTTACTCCACTCACCTTCCTATGGAAACGTGGTGGGTGGCTGTGTTTAGGTCATTCATTTGGGTTTGTTTAAAAAAATCACCACAAACACACGCCACGAAACAGGAATAAAATTCCATTGCCTGGCTCAAGGGTTCTGGAAAAGGAGCTTGTGCAACCCCAAACCTGACTATTGTCTTTGAAGGGATGCTCCTTACCTAGGCCATTGTTCTAGTTTTCCTGTCTAATTTCTTAAATGGGTTTATAGAGCCTCTTTTGATTTAACTCTGTTTTTTCGGGTAGAAAACAGTACTAAGTTGAGTAGGGAAACAGCTTTTAACCACAACTAGCCAGTCTTTTCACCTAAAGATATGTTCCAAATTTATCTGTAAGGAAAAAAGCACCCGAACAAAACAAGACAAACCCAAACAGACAGAAAACCCTACCCAAACTTGCTGGGAAAGGAATAAGGAGAACTTGGAAGACTCAGTATGGACTGATAGTGCAGTTAAAATTTATTTTTATGTTTGTACTTAGGTTAATGATATTTGTCCTCTAGAAAAAGTAGATAATGTCTGAGGGTGAATAGCATATCTCTCAATTTAAGGGGTATTTCTTCCCAGGAAACACTTTATCAGTGTTACATATTCCCTTCTTCCCACTTTGCCAGAGAGATCTGGGTTCTCTGTAACTCTTTGAGTGGTTACAATGGTTTTTTTCTAAGCCAGTCCTAGTGCTTGTTTGTGTGTTCTGTGCCAAGAACACCAAATACCAGAGGTTCTACGAGTTACTATATTAGGCTGAGTCATGATAACTGTAAACTTTGTGTGTTTTTATTCCATGGAGAGTAATAATTTGCTACAGTGCCACTTAAAGCAGGATCCAAAGGTGACCTGCAGTTGTTCCAGAATTGCTTCTAATGGCAGAGAAGGGGCTGCCACCTTAAGTGTGGACAAGAGGTGCCTCTGCCACCTTTCTCACTTGAATAATATCAAAAAAGGTTCATAATTCTCCCTGTTTTTCTGAGGTTTGTGTGGGTTTGGATTATTTTTTCCTCATCAGCTGAGGCCCCATCTTGCCACTGGAGGGGAGTTGATGAGCCAGAAGCTGGAACACAAATGTGTGTGGCAACTCCTGGGTGCTGACTTGGGACTTTGTAGACATGTAAAGTCCTCAGTTCCTCACAGGTGACCTCGTGAGGGAACTCCTCCTAGATGGAATAAAGTGAATTCTCTTGTGTGCTGTGATCGTGCACCTTAATTTACAGCACGAGGAGCTCATTGTTCTCCAGTAATCCTGCGAAGTTCCCCCAAGAAATGAAATGTCTGCTGTAAAAATTATATGAATTAAACTAAATTAATTATAACTAAACTAATTATATAAATTAAACTAAATTACTTTTTAGTTTATAAAAAGGAAAATCACAGTATTTAATAGGTTTCATTCAAGATCTCTGCCCAGGCCTCACAATATTCCTGGTTGTATAATGTGTGCTGGAAAACAAACACAGGTGGACATTTTCAAGCCATTGGTGTGTTTTCCACATGGAATTCTGTGAATCTCTTGAAGAGGTTTTTGTCACCATGTCCCTGTTTTCACAGTGCTTGATGCAGGCTGAACAGATTTGCAGAAATTTAGGGCACAACATATTGTCTTCCTGAACTGCAGGAATCCTGCAGTTCTGGCTTGTGGCTCTTCCTGGCAAGTGTCAGCCACACAACACCTTTCCCTTCTTCACTTAATTTCATTCTTCCATCCCCTGGGTGTTATGAAAAGCTGTAGCTCACAGACATTGCAAGTAATTGAAATGGCTGTAAATATTTAATATTATAAGTCTGAAAGCTGCTGCTTTCTAGTCTTTCGTTTAGGAGTGTTTGGGTTGGGTTTTTTTATTCTTGAAAGTGAAGAAAAGATAAAATGATTCTTCCCTCCCTAAGGACTCAAATAGCTGGTTATATCTACAGTTTTGCCAAGTGCTCTGTATCATGCTTTATATCAGTTCTTTTAAATACAAGAGGGCTGTACTATGTAGTTTATCTGAGTTATTCCTTAGAGAAAATATGAAAGGATTTTTTTTCTCATTTCATTTCTTTTATTTTTCCTCATAGAGTTAAAATAAGAAGTAAACAGACCTTAGAAATCTTTTTCTGCTGGTAGAAATTTATGTGAAACTCTAGCACGAATATATTGCATTCAGTACACTGGTTATACTGTGGCTTATTAAATATATTTTTGGTAGTGAAGATCAGTAATTTTCCAACATTAAAACAAACTCATAGAAGAAAAAATATGTAGTTTGAAATAAGAACTGGTTGTGTCATTCCTGTGCTTTGTGACCGTGGTTATGCCAAAAGCTTCTTCACTGAACTTGGTATTTTAATTTGGAAATGAATTAAATGGAGGTGTGTGTCTTATTTTTTTAGGTTGGAGGAACAAAAGCTGGAGTCGTGCGTTTTTTGGGAGAAACTGACTTTGCTAAAGGAGAATGGTGTGGAGTAGAGCTGGATGAACCCCTGGGAAAGAATGATGGAGCTGTTGCTGGCACGAGGTCAGTCTGTGCCCATATTTACTCTATGAGATTTTTCTCTGTATTGTTTTTTTTGGTTTTTATATCTTCCTTGAAATTTTCTATCAGGGGAGGGAGGGAGGTTCTAAACCTGCCTCGTCTTCTGGTGGTGGGGAGGGTTGTTGTGCGATGGTTTGGATTTTGTGATGCCACCACTTATCTCACGTTCGTGGGATGAGCTGATCTCTACTCCCATGTGAGTTTTATTCATAGACTGGTAATGGAAAACACAGTTTCCTTCTTTTGAGTGACTGTTTGATTTCTCAGCTTGGAAGGAATGCTCAGTTAAGGAAATCTCTGGATATCCAATAGTTGTACTTAAGGGAAATCTTCCAGCATCCCAGGAGTTGGAAGCTCCTGTTCCAACAGTTGCCTCCTGGTAGAGTTTGGGAGCAGTGTAGCTGCTTCCTCCATTAAGTCACACTCAGAAGGCAATAATTAACACCAGTCTAACTTTCTTTCTCATTTGCCATAAGGACCAGTCTTTTACCTCATTAAAAAGAGGCTTTACAAGGATTATCCCACCTTAACATAGGTGATCACAACTTAAAATTATAAGTGGTTTTTGTCTGTATTTAACTAAAGATATGTGTTCTGTATCATCAAATATGCGTATATGGTATGTATGTAATAAAATATAAAACTACTTGATTTAATTAAAGTCTGATTTCGATTCTTAACTCTCAGCCACCACATTTGTTGGCAGCTCAGAGGAATGTGATGAAGGGGAAAGCTGTGGGTATAAAACTGAATCCGAATGGAAGTTTTTAGGAACTAGAGCTGTAGTGTTCACTCTGAATTTCTGAAGTCTGATACGACCGTGCCGTTTCAGCTTCTCAAAGTCCCTTTTCCAAATCTGGTGTTAAGTAAAATTGCAATCCAATGCAGATGAGATCGTCACCAGCCGTTCCCCCTGTCCTTTAACCCTTTTAACCTCCTGATCTAGAATCCTCCATGACCCCAGACCGTGCACGTGAAAAGAAGTTAATTCCCACTCTCCTCTGTGTGCTTCGCTTTCCGAAGGTATTTCCAGTGCCAGCCCAAGTACGGCCTGTTCGCCCCGGTGCACAAGGTGACCAAGATCGGCTTCCCCTCCACGACGCCGGCCAAGGCCAAGCCCCCGGTGCGCAAGGTGGTGCCCACGCCCGCGGCCCTGAAGCGCAGCCCCAGCGCCTCGTCCCTGAGCTCGCTGAGCTCGGTGGCCTCCTCCGTAAGCAGCAAGCCCAGCCGCACAGGACTCGTAAGCTGCTTTTTCCGTCGCATGCTTCCCCTTCCCGGCCCCGAGCCCGGCTCGCGCTGACGGAGGCCGGAGCAGATCGTGGGCAGAGCGCGCCGTGCGTTTAATTGTGCTCGTCTTCGTTCAAAGCATGCGTGAAGGAAGGAAATCTTAGCTAGCCCTGGAGAGCAGCTGGATATTTGAATATTTAATTCAGGCTAACTGAGTGATTGTAATAAGAAAGGGGCTTAAGGACACCGACAAATTTCTCTGGCTGCAATCTCCATTTAATTCATTTTCACTACCTCTGTCATATAAGGTTTATGTCTAAGGGTCTGGTGTGCACTGAAGCTTCCAGAGATCACACTCGTTTTATTTAAGCAGGCAGCTTCACGTTGGCTAAAATGTTAAAAATTTCCTTTTGCTGTTCAAGAGATGAGTCAGCTGAGAAATGCAGCAGGAGCAATTTCCAAGTCTCTGCTGACAAGAAGCCTCTTTCTTTCCTTTTAGATTTGGTTTTAATCCTGTGAATTCATAAAGGCTGAGTGTTGCCAAGTGCAGTGGCTCAGGTGAAATCTAACACAGTACTAATTCCACCTAATACACTTACTATAGATTCTTTTGAAGTTGCTCTGTTACATAAATGTCCTAATCTTGGTTTGCAGCAGTAGAACGGAAATCTGGGAAGGCTGAATTTTGAGAAGTCTCTTTTACGGCAATTGAAAACACAGAAATAATGAGATTTTTCCACAGTCACCCTAGATTTTTCCTTTTTTTTTTTTTTTCCAAACCAAAGCCCATAGATAGATCTGATTAGGAAGAGGTGACTCCCAGTGATGTGGAACAGGTTCCCTGTCCCACTGTCCCACTGACCAGCAGGTGCCCAGAGAGGTGACTTACCCTGGTCCTGCAGAACTGAAGCAGATTAACGGAGGTCAGCAGTCGGTCAGGGCACCAGGGTTAATACCTGACCACAAAAAGGATTTTTATTTGGCACAAGCAGTGGGACTTCATTACTTAATCCATTCCTGAAGTTGCACTTGCAGCTGCAGAGTGCCCTCTAGTTTGGGATCACAGCACTAACACACGGAGCCAAATGTTTTATTCCATGTGCTGTGATCCCCCAAGTTACACCTTTTGAATGTCTAAAATGTATTTGCTTGTTTTGTTGTGTCCCAGGGATTTTGCGTGATTTAGGCCATAAAATACAAAGCTGCTGTAATCCATTATTTCTGGAATTAAAATTCCAGCTTTCTTCCAACTCTTTTTCTCAGGCAGCGAGAACATTTGGTGGCCATCCAAGTTAAAAGGATTGTCCAAATAATTCTGAGACTTTTTCTCTAAAAGTTAAGCTGCTGGGGAAACGAGATCAGTAATCAGTTTTGACACAGCAGACTTTTCGTGCTTCAGTTTCTAGGAAAACTAAAACTTTTCTGGGATTTGCTGGACTCTCACATCAGCTGCTCAGTTGTTCAAGGCTGTTTCTATTTTCTTTTACCTCATAACTAGAGGCACGATGTTCTTGGCTTGCTAGAAAGCTGCCTTTCTTTTTTTAATGCAAAAAGATGCTTAGGAACATCCTGAGCCAGCCTTTGTGTGAGTCTACACCTTCAACTGAGGCCTTTTATTTTCACTTCATCCCTCCTGCCTCCTCCTCTGCCTGCTGCTCATTACAGGGCTCTGACCACACATGTTGGCCACTGTTAAATTCTGGAAAATGAAGTCATTTAAGTGTGAAAGGAGAAGGTACAGGAGGTCACAGAAAGCATTTGCTGTACTAACCCTGTGTTTCTAGAGTCTGGAGATACCCCCTGGTTTTTATCACTTGGTGCAGAATGATTTTTAACCCATTTATTTTGTGAAGTTGACAGAAACCTCTTCCCGCTATGCAAGAAAAATTTCGGGCACCACGGCCCTCCAGGAGGCCCTGAAGGAGAAGCAGCAGCACATTGAGCAGCTCCTGGCAGAAAGGGACCTGGAGAGGGCAGAAGTTGCAAAAGCAACGAGTCACGTGGGGGAGATAGAGCAGGAATTGGCTCTGGTTCGCGATGGGCACGACCGGGTAAGAGAGTTATTGTTTTCTGAAACAGGGTTAACTCAATGGGCTTTACCTCCAAAATGGTCTTTTCTTATTGAAAAGGGCTGGGATTAAGAGGTGGTGGGCTAAAAGTAAAATAATCCATACCTGTGAGATCTCCCTTGTGGGATCTTTGGCTTGATGAGATACCAGGTCTACTGAATTTAACTCCTTTTTGTTGAACTTCACTACAGTCTTTGATCATGTACATATTTGATAACATTTCTGTCACTTGGCCCATCACTTTACCAAGTTGTGGTTACTGAGGTACAGGTACATAACTTGGGAAAAAATCCTGTATTTCCCAGCTTAGTAGATTTTGGTTTTTTTCCTCTTCCTGATCAGCACGTGCTGGAGATGGAGGCAAAAATGGACCAGCTCCGAGCTATGGTGGAGGCAGCTGATAGGGAGAAAGTGGAGCTCCTCAATCAGCTTGAGGAGGAGAAAAGGTAACCCCAAACTGTCCTCATTAATGTAATTAATGTTCTTCTTGTGCTCCCCTTGTGCACCTTACTGTTCATCCTGACTCCAGATCTGTTTCTCAGTGCTGGAGTTTTGATGCAGTGTGACATCTTGAAGGCCTGTGGATACTTTGGATGTGTCCTGAATTTCTGACTTTCCTACATGAGTGGTAGAATATATAGAATGTGAGATCAGACTGCTCATGTAGGTCACCTCTTCTCACATCGTGCAGAAGGGTGAAAAAAGGAGAGAATCCATGATGATTTAAAGGGTTTTAATACAAAGTACCCTCTTCAGAGCTGCAGGAATAGTGATGCCTTGCTTTGTCACTGGTAGTGTTTTAAGGACAGCAGTTTTCCCTCCCTCTGATACTTCCCGTGAGAGATTTTTCCTTAATGTTCTTGGCAGTTTGCTGGTTCAATGGGAATGTTGTCATTCTGATTTCCACTGAAAAGTGAGCTTGAAAGCATTTCCTTCCAAAGTTACCTGAATTTTAATGAGTTGTCCCCACAGGAAAGTTGAAGACCTTCAGTTCCGTGTGGAAGAAGAATCCATTACCAAAGGAGACCTAGAGGTAAAATATCTCCAGCTTTGTAAGCAGGATATCCAGGAGGGCACAGAAAGGCAGCAATCATTAAAAGATGCAATCCTGGTCCATCCACATGAAAATGATACCCAGTTCTGCAGTCCTTGAGTAAGCCAATTGTCCCAAAATGGCAGGATTGCACCCCAAATTCAGTTACGCACTTTAGCAAAGGCTGTGCTGTGGAATGGCTGTAGTTATTTAGAGAAATTAAAATAATTCATAGAAAATTCTACTTTTTGCTATTCAAAGTAACCGCTAAGAAAAAAAAAATAGTTTTGAAGTTACAAAATTGCAAGTTAATATTTATGCCTTTGAAAATGAATATTGAAGACTAGTCCTGTTTGATCATATTTTTGAGTAATTCCTGTGCTTCCCTTAGGGAAGGTTGATTAATGAAGAGTGTTTTGTCCTGAGAGTTTGCACATAAAATCTAAATAGCAATTCATGTGTGCAACTTTTATTTATTGTTAGTATAACCGTAATGTTGGGCTACAGCACAGTGTGTTATTACACAATTAGAGTAGAAAATATTTAGGGAAGGATTGCTCTCACGTATTTGAGCACTGCCAAGTTTTATCCCAAAATTGCAATTCATAAGCAAGATACTTTTAATTGTTCTGCTCTGTTGTCTAATCAGAAAGATATTAGAACTTCTTGCACAGCATAAAGTACAAACTTAGTTAACTGTGTTGCTGTAAAGCGTTTGTGATTTAAGTGCTAGCCTTATGAAAAATACTCATTTTATATAACATTTCTTTTATTTTAGTCTTCCATTCATTTTAAGATACCTATCTAGACTCTTCATAGAATGCTCCTTTTATTGTTTAGTCCATGGAAATATTTCAGTTTTTTATTTTCTGTTAAATCGGTCGATAGTCGTGGCAAACCATCCTAAAGACTCTGGTTTGTCAAGCTGCTTGACTTGGGGGTGTAAACTGAATTCAAGCTGATGAAATGTCTCCTGTTGTTTGTGTTGGAATGATAGTGCTGAGACTGCAGGTGAAACGTTTTTGTTTGTTTGTTTTTTTTTAATTTTACTGATAGCCAAAGAGGCAGATTTCGGAAGACCCAGAAAATGTAAGAGGGCACTTAAATGTGCAGAGACATCCCGTGTTAACAGATTGTGTGCAGAAAATGCTTATACTGATTCACTAACTGCATAATCTGTTATTGAGACGTTGACTCTGGTATTTGTGTGCATGTTGCTTTCAGAGCAATTACAACATTTCTTGGAAAGAATGTGTGTAATGACTAAACGTGGTAATCCCCATTAACTGCAGACAGGGCCAAGGTGTCATTAGAATTCTTTAGGGTCAAAACTCACTGAAGAGTCTAGGAGCTTGTAGAACACGACTGACCAGCATCCTGAAGTGGCCTTAATTTAACTGTAGGATCTTAGCTGTTTTCTTCACAAAATCCTATCACAAAATCTCCTATGAGATCCTGCTGCTGTTCAATAGGTAACAATTTTTCTGAGGGAAAAAATCTGTCTGTTCTTCATCTCCCCATATTTGTTTCCTTTTTTCTGTATGAAATGCTGAGGGGAGAGATGATTAAAACCATCTGAACAATTACTGGGCAAAGCTGTCTGATTTTGCTGTATCTTCATGAAGCTTCTCTTCGAATTACGTAGGAAAAATGTGTTACTTGATAACAGAAGTGGCCTTGCAAGATGTTTAAGGAGCCCTCTTGCTTCCTCAGCTCAGAATAGGGAAATTTTAAAGGTAAATTTATCCCAGGCTGCATCCCCAGCCACAATAGGAAGTTCTCTAGACTAGAACTGGTTTCCTGCTGTGCATCCTTAGGGGTTCTCTTTGCAGAGATCCCTCAGGGATCTGGCTCTCCTCCAGTCTCCTCGTCAGGTTGGTGCTTTGTTAGAAATAAATCTGCATGTTCCCTTCCTTTCTCTTGTCTTGTGCCCTCCTTCTTTGATCCCATCTCTTCTCCTGACTTTGCTGTTCTAATTTTTCCATTAAAAATGGACATCTTCACTCTCCAAAGGAGAGTTTCCAGGTTGACACTCCCTGATCCCAGGGGTGTCCTGTGATTGTATCCCAGCACGAGGGGACTGGAGGGCATCTTGCCCTATCCTAGAACTGATTGTCAGGATTTAGGGCCTCAGCACAATTTCACTGTTGATGGAGAATGTCACAGGCAGGTTTATTCTGGAGTGAAAGAGTAGCCAGAATACACACATGCTGGAAGGAGCTGATGTCCAGCCTCTGAAGTTTGGGTGGAATTCTTGGAGGTTCAAGGCAGAATAAGAGTCCCATTCCACATCACTTCCCTAATTGTGAGGCTCTGGAGAAGGGGAAGATGATTCCTTTGGTTTTGTTGTCTGTTTCTTTTTTTTCCAGTTCTTCTTTTCCATCCAAGTTAAGGTTTACAATCAAATTCTTTTTTTATTTTTGGGGTACTCTCACTTCTCCGTTCACTGTGCTCTGAGGTTCCTGAAAGAGAACCATAATCAGTAAGAATTTCTCTCTACATCATCAGGAGAGAAGTTCCAGCAGTTCAAAATTTTGCAGTGATTTTTACCTCAGAGAATCTGGAATCTGTCCCTTGGAAATCAAATCTGATTAAAGGATAAGCTCTCATGCTCTAAATGGGGAAAAAGGTGTCGAGCAAAGATCTCTGGAGTGTAATTTTTTAGTCTTTTATTTCCATTTTGGCAGGATTTTAACTTACTTGCCTTCACAGTATATGAGAGATGGGATTTAAAACAACCCAGTAATGACGGGTGGTCTGTCTGATCTTAGGAGTAGTAGAGCACTGTCTGTAAAATTAATGATCAAAGGCTTTGGGTTTTATGTAGCATAGAAAAACTTGAGGTTGCATATTCCAAAGGCACACAGGGGGAATTCTGTAACCACTAGGTTTGGGATTTCTTGGTTTTCAGTAGATCCCCTTGGTGAATTAGAGCAAGTAAGGTATGAATTTCCAGTTTTTAAAGCAGATTGTTTTTCAGACTTACTTACAATTTGGTTGTGGATCAAAGCTCATACTGACCTGTGTCGGAGAGAAAACCGAATTGTAGCCACTAATTAAATAGTTATTTATCTTAGAATACTTAATTCCATTTTCAAAGGCTGTGGGCAGGAAAAAAAAAAAATCTGTGCTCATGTGGGGCGTTTTTCCCTGTTATACCCTGAAGATCTTCCACTGAGAGAGACCTGCCATGGAATTTCAAAACATCGACAAATCTAAGAAGCAACTTTTAAATGTTTGTGGATTTTACTGTTTGTGGACCGAGGAACTCCACAGTAACACAGCCAGCTGTTTAAAAAATTAACCCCCTTGGATGTATGGATGCTTTTGGGAAGGAAGATAAGTTTGGTGGTGCCGGAAGGAATTCTGTGTTTGAAGAAGCAGACGGGAAGCTCGTCTCCATCTTTATATTTCTCTCGTTATTTTTCTCTTCCCTACTTCAGGGATGCAGGTTTGAACTGCCTGCTGGACTTTCCCTGCATCTCCCAAACTTCAGGCTCTCTTGCAGGCCTCAGAGAGTATCTGTATATCAAGCCAGAATGCCACATACTCTGTGTTCTTGCTAAAAATTCTGTTTGGAAGCGAAAGGCAGGAGGAGGTACCTGCTCACTTACGTTCATCTGTGTCCTGCTTCTCCTTAGGAATCTTAGAATTCCAAAGATCTTACTTTTTCTTACTTCCACATATTGTTCAATAGATTTAGACTTCATTAACTGCAGGGCAACTGGGCTGATTCACTTTTTAAATCCTGTTTTGAGGAATCTTGTTGCTTCCTTCCTTTCTGAAAGAGGAGAAAAGGGGAAAAAGAGGACGGTTTTGGAGTTACAGACAGCCACTCTCTTTCTATTTCTGTTAAATAATTCAGACCATAGTGACAAGTGAACCTTCATGTTCCCAGGTCTTGGCCAGAAGCATTTTTATGGCTGAGACTTAGAGACAGCTACTATCAAAAAAAGAAAGTTAAAGTTTTGATTTGTCACATGAGCTGCAGTGGAGAACTTTTGTCCTATTGTTAATAAGTAAATTTTTTATGAAATAAGCCAAGCACATTAAAGGAAAAAGGTAGTGGGACGACAAGGAGAGGGATTTACCATCCTGTTAGAACAGGTAGAGATATATATGCACATATATATATTTTTGACATAACTATTCTAATTTGTGCTGAAAACTTCATGTACTGATAAATAACTTCTACTCAGCTGCATGAAACTTTTTTTGTTCATATTTCTCTGTTTGCAATTTATCGATTCCTTTATTTATTTATTTTACACATTTTATTTAATTTTTCCACGCCCATCCATTCACACCTTCAGCCCATCTTCCTCATCCATAGCATTTCCCTGTCCATTTCCCTCCCCTTGCATCCTCTCTGCTCACCTGTTAGAAGGCTCTGGCAGCACGGCCTGCATGTGGCTCCTCCTCTTGTGCTGGCATGTGATGGTGGCACCGTTGTGTTCTCTTCCTCTCCCTCTCCACTAACAGACGCAGACCAAACTGGAGCATGCCCGCATTAAGGAGCTTGAACAGAGCCTGCTCTTTGAAAAGACCAAAGCTGACAAACTCCAGAGGGAGTTAGAAGACACTAGGGTAATGGTTTTCCCTGTTTGAATAACGAGCCTGATCTGTGTTGTGGAAGATTTCTGATGGCACAATGCCGGGGGTGACACGTGCTGGAACAGGTCCTTGCTCCTGCCGTAGCCAGAGCCGGAACACTGTAAAAAATTAGCATTAATTTTGAGCTTCCATGGGGTGTGTGTGTGTGCCAGGACGTGTGACTCGTTGAAGAACTCAGGTAAGATGTCTTCACACTGCAAAAGTAATCCTTGGATCCAAAAGTAGCAAGATGGGACCGTGAGTTGACATAAAAGAACATTCAGTAGCTCATTTTAAAAAAATAGCAGAGTTCATTAAACCCAAAAAACCTAAGATTGAACATGCCAGTCCTTTTAACATAGACTTAGTATTTGGGGCTTGGTTTCTGAGGTCTTCAGTAGCTGCTGTACTACTTGCTTTGCTAAGTCATGGTTTGCAGTGGCTTTCTAGCTCTTTTTTCCCACCAATGACATAATCTTTTAATGGATATCCCAGTAATTAGTAATACTGTTGCCTGTCAGAATGTAACTGACATACTTTGTCCCAAGTCAGAAGTTCAACAGATGTCAATTCGTAAAGATAAATACATATATGTATATATATATATATGCACACACAAACATTCATGCTCACACATGGGGATTTTCTTGAAGTTGAGGTGGGATGAGTAAAAAAATCCAGGATGAATGTAAAACCAACAATATAATACGTAATAAGTACTTTTAAAGAGCAATTGCAGGTAAATAATATCTTGTCCAGGAGGTCAAAACAGTAACTTCCTAATTAGAATTAATTCTGGGAGCTTTGTGCTGTAGCACAAACTGCTCCAACAGTCAGTGAAAAGCTCAGATAGTGTGAGGACACTTTTTCTGAGAGAATGGAGCAGGTATAGAAGGAATTTCAGAGAATTTATAGGTTGAAAATGTGTTTGTCATTTTCTCTGAGTCTTGTGGCTGGTGTGAGATGAATTTGGAAGGAATTATTTCAACAAAGACCTCAAGGTTTTCCATTCTTTTCCAGTCTGCTTTAAAATGGCTCTGAGGAACATTTTGTTAATCATTGATAATATCCATCAGGGTGGTTTGTAAGTTTTTTAACAACTTATTTCTATATATCAGAAGAATGAATTTTAGTAAATTCTACATTTATAGACAATACAAGATGCTTGTCATACGAATTGTGGCCATTTTTCCCTTTTTGAAGCAATTTGCAACGCTCGGTGGAAGCTTTTCAGCAAGGCCAGAGTGTCTTTGTATTAAATGTATCTTTTATAATTATTCTTTTCTTAAAATGCTGTTGATTGTAGGTGGCAACAGTGTCAGAAAAGTCCCGGATCATGGAGCTGGAGAGGGACCTGGCACTGAGGGTGAAGGAAGTGGCTGAGCTCCGAGGGAGGTTGGATTCCAGCAAACACATCGAGGACGTGGACACTTCTCTTTCCTTGCTACAGGAAATCAGTTCTTTGCAAGAAAAAATGGCAGCAGCTGGCAAAGAACATCAGAACGAGGTGAATTCGCTGAAAGAGAAGTTTGGCCTCAGTGAGGAAGCCTTGCAGAAAGAGATCAAGTCCCTTTCAGCTTCAAATGAGAGAATGGCAAAAGAAAATGAATCCTTGAAAACCAAGCTTGACCACGCCAACAAGGAGAATTCCGACGTGATAGAGCTGTGGAAGTCCAAGCTGGAATCTGCAATCGCCTCCCATCAGCAAGCAATGGAAGAGCTGAAAGTTTCTTTCAGCAAAGGTGTTGGGGCTCAGACGGCAGAATTCGCGGAGTTAAAGACTCAGATTGAGAAGATGAAGTTAGACTATGAGAACGAAATGTCAGATTTAAAACTGAAGCAGGAGAACGAGAGATCTCATCACTTGAAAGAGATCGAGTCGCTGAAAGCAAAACTGGTGGCAGTCACGGAGGAGAAAGAGCAAAACCTGGAAAGCCTGAAGACCAAACTGGAAAGTGTGGAAGATCAGCATCTAGTAGAAATGGAAGACACTTTAAACAAATTGCAGGAAGCTGAGATAAAGGTAAAGGAGCTAGAGGTACTGCAAGCCAAGTACAGTGAACAAACCAAAGTTATTGATAGTCTTACACCACAGATCAAAGCTGCTGAAGAAAAGCTTTTGGACCTTGCTGCACTTGAGAAAGCCAATTCTGAAGGTAAATTGGAAATCGAGAAACTTAGCAAGCAGCTTGAGGCAGCTGAGAAACAAATTCAGACTTTAGAGACTGAAAAGGTTGATGGAATTAGCCAGGTTTGTATCAACATCCATCCTTTTAGTTTTCTTTTGCTTTTATTTTACATTTGTACCATTTTAATCTGCTACAGAAAATACATCACAGAAAAAAACAAGTTTTACTGAATGTGTACCTTGGGACCACCTGAGGAGGTTGAGAGGAGCATTAAGTGGGTCATGTCTCAACAGGTTTCTGGTGCTTCACCTGCACCAATAAGCAAAAGGAAAAAAATCCTTCTGCACTTCCTTGCTGCAGATTTGGGCATGTCTGTGCTGAAATCTTCCTGTTATGGAAAGGTTACGTGATTGGCTTGTTTGGGAGAAGAACCCACACATCCTAAGGTTTTAACCTTTGGGAATAGATAGAAGGACTTGGGGCTCAGTGGGGAGATATTTCCTTCATTACCTTTCCCTTCCTCTGACAAGGTGATGGAAGAGGCTGTTAAAAACAAAAGAAAGCATGGAAATCCCTGGTGGAACTTTTCCTTAAGCCCAGGCTCTGCAGGGATATTGCTGGCAGTGTACACTGCACTTTGGAACCACAGGCTGCAACTTGATACAGGATTTTCCTTGGGTTTGGATGAAACACCTCTTTAAAGCTGATGGTAGTGAAGAGTAGAGGGAAAATAACTGGAAAGAGCTTTCCTAAACCCTTCCCAGGTGGTTCCAAGATAACAAATTTCTACCTCTGACTCTCTCTTTGGGGTCCCACTGGGTTTCTGCACTACCCCTGGGTGTGGTACAGAGCCCTTGGAAGGGCTCCCTCCCCATATTGATCTGATCAGCCAATTGAAGCACAAATCAATCAGTTCAAAAATAGCAAACAAAAAAGTACCAAAACTGATTGAACTAATGCTGGAACTTGTTCTAAATTTTAAATGTACTCAGAATGTCTGCCATTAATTGATGTATTCACCATTAATGCCAAAATAACTACATTTTAATGATTTCAAATCTATTCCAAGATGCAATTAGTGCTGTGATGTATGTAGTCATCAGTGGAAATCAGCTTCACTCAGTTAACCCATCATGGTTTTTTCTTCTTTTTTTTTATTTTTCATCTTAGAGTGATTTTAATATTACAGTTATTTCTTTCAGATTCACCTTTTAATTTTCCTAATTTTTCATTCATGTTTGTCATTTTATTTTACTCCATTTTCATCACCTTTGTTAGGCCAGTAATCTGGCCAAAGAACTGCAGGGCAAAGAGCAAAAGCTTCTTGACCTTGAGAAAAACTTGAGTGCAGTAAATCAAGTTAAAGATTCTTTGGAAAAGGAACTTCAAGTTTTGGTGAGTAACACCCAAAAATTTTGACTTTACTCTTTGGATTTTGAGTTTCATGGTGAGAGTGTGATGGAAATCTGTGGACCAGCTCTGAGCAAAGCCTTCCAAAGGTGTTTTGCTCATGGAGAGAAGGGAAGGGGTTCATGGCTAATGGGATCTGTCTCAATAAAAAGATCATTTCACCTGAGTCCTGTGTTATCAGGTGTTCTGTCTAAATAGAACTCATCTATTTATGGATTGCAGATAAAATTAAACCAAATCAAAAGCAGCAGCAGTTTAAATTTAGACTGCTCATTAAGGAACACTTAATGGCCCTTTGTTGTAGCTGTTGTACCAATTAATGCTTGCTACACACTTCTTACAAATGGTTTTTCGAGACATTTCTCATTTAAATAAATTTCCAAATACTCTGTTGTTGAGTGGAGTTTCCCTGAGGAACTGCACTGGCATTAGTAACAAAACAATGGGATTTCTGGTCTTTCCATGGCCAGTAGTAAATATTCAGAGTTGGTGGAAGAGCCTCATTTGCCTTCCTCAAAATCCTCCCTTTTCTTTGCTGTCTGGCATCAATTCCTGCTGGTAAAGCTGGAAAACATTGCTAGGAGATGGCTCACAGGGTTGCAGGGATAGAGATCCCAATTCTTATTTCCTACCCTGGGCTCTGTGGCAGCTGGTGGAGGAGTTACTTTAGATGTTGAGGGGCTTGCAGCCAAGGCAAGGGAAGATCTCGTGTTGCTGAATACATCTGTGCCAACCTGTAACTCAAAAACTTGAGGTCTGTTTTCGATAGGAGCAAAACCTGTTCTATTTTGTACATGAAAAATACCTAATATAAGTTCAGTGGTTGAATTGTACTGTTATTGCCAAACCTTACCTGAAGTTTTTATCAATTTTTCAGAAAGAAAAGTTTACTAGTGCAGCTGATGAAGCAGAGAATGTTCATCGAGCTATGCAAGGTATGTGCTGCTAAAATAGAGAACTAAAAAGCTGCAGAAATGCCAACAAAATGGGGTTTTTAAACACTTTCAAGCTCATACCTGGTGGTACAGCAATTTCAGTGGCTGGGGAAAGGATAGGATTACTTGAAGCCTCTGTGAAGGGTAACATACCTTGCAAGTAGATGGAATTGTCTGCATCTAAGTAGTTACTAACTTTGTTTTCCAAATTTTACCTGCCTAGAAACGGTGAAAAAACTGAACCAAAAAGAAGAGCAGTTTGCACTCATGTCTTCAGAACTGGAGCAGCTCAAGTCTAGTTTGACTGGTAAGGAAGGGATGAAATTGAGTGTTTTGGAAACCCATCAGCTGTGTGCTCTGGTGTGGCTCCTGTAGCCTGTAGGAGGCTTTGCTGTGCCTTTCTCCTTGTACATCTCCTTGTAAAACCAGTGTAGAGGGAAGTCAAGCACGATTTGTGCCCTGGAGCAAACCTTGCCTGGCATTGTTGGCACGGGAGAAGTGATCCCAAGGGCTGCCCTTGCCCCTGGCAGTGCCTGCCCTGGCCTGAGGCATTCTTTCACTGTAGCTTTGTGTTGCCTTCCTTATTCATTTTCTGCTGCTCTGCTGAACAGCTCATGAGTGGTTTCACCTGCAAGACCTGCAGCTCTCTTCCTCCTTTGCTTCCTTCCCCTCTGAGACAGCAGAACTTGTACCCACTTCTCATGGCCTGAAGTGAATCACTTCTGGAACAAAGGGCTCATGACTAGCTGCTCTTCACTGTTTCTGAAGAGTCCTTAACCTTTTGCTGCAGTTTCCTGTTCAATCATCATTTTCGTTTTAAAGGGGTGATCTGTGAGGTCTGTAACATCAGTATTGCTGTTCCTAGTTCTTTACAATCCTCCAGCTGTTCTGTGCATTCCCTTCCTCTTAAATTTACAGCTTAACAACCTTTGTTTTGCTCAGAGATGGAGAGGAAACTGAGGGAGCGAGAAGAGAGGGAGCAGCAGCTGATGGAAGCAAAAGCCAAACTTGAAAATGACATTGCAGAGATCATTAAGTCGTCAGGAGACAGCTCTGCCCAGCTCACAAGAATGAACGATGAGCTGAGGTTAAAAGAAAGGTATTTCATCACTGTCAGAGCATTGTCACATCAAATCTCCACTGCCACGCTCCCAGCTTCTCATTTTATTTTTCTGTAAATATCTGAACAAGATGCTCCTGAGTGTCACATTGATATGACAAGTGAACTTATTCTAGCAAACTTAATCAATCAAAACAGTCTCCTGGGAGTGATTTGAAGAGCATCCAACATTGATAATTCCAAAATTCTTACGTAATGTGCTTCTCATTGCCCAGAGTAAATGACCTCTTGAATAATCCACACTGTGTTGTGATTGTGCTTCATGATTATTTGATTACCTGATCAGCTCAGTTTTTTTGGATATATAAAAGACTTGGGTCACATTTTTGTGAGAGAAAATGTGGGGTTTTTTCCAGATAAAAATTGTGTGCACAATAGTTGTTCTTTACCTTTACAAAACCCCAGATGGGGAGCAAAGTTACTTGGTCTTCCCTGTGTATATTGAATTTAGCAGAACACTCTCTATCTGTTAAACAATTAAATCTCTTTCTAAATGCTTGGTCAGAATATAGAACTTCAGCACAATCTTGGCTCTTTAATCTCTGTGCTTGTGGTGCTGTCAGCAAAAAGTGATGTTCTTTCATTTGGTCTTTGCAGGCAGTTGGAGCAAATACAACTCGAGCTTACAAAAGCAAATGAAAAGGCTGCTCAGCTTGAGAAAAACGTGGAGCAGACAACACAGAAAGCTGAGCAGAGTCAGCAGGAAACCCTCAAGATTCATGAAGCAGAACTGAAAAACCTGCAGGATCAATTAACAGACATGGTAAGAACGACTTTAAAAGCACTCAGACTGCAGAGTATTGTCCCACTGCTGCTTGAACTGAGTTTTGCCGTTTTATCTTCCACCAGAAAAAGCAGATTGAGACCAGCCAACATCAGTACAGAGATCTTCAGGCCAAGTATGAAAAAGAAACTTCTGAGCTAGCAGCAAAACACGATGCAGATATCCAAGGGTTTAAGCAGAACCTGCTGGATGCAGAAGAGGCACTGAAAAGTGCCCAGAGGAAAAACAACGAGCTGGAGGCACAGGCTGAGGAGCTGCAGAAACAAGCAGAGCAGGCCAGAGTAAGTGGCTTTTGTCACTCTGCAAGTGACTTAAAGTTTAAATTTTCTGTCTCAGTGACTTGTTTTCTCTCTGCTTCAGCCTTTCATAGCAAAATTTTTGCAGTGTTTCTGTTTTGAACTTTTCCAGGGTGCATGGATTTGGGTTAGGGAGGAGAAGCCCACAGGACAAATTGGTTGTTAGTTCTTTCCTAGATTACACAAGATTTGATGAGAGACAGTTCTTTGATATCAGTTAACATTTTATGTTCATAGATACCTGGCTCAGCACAGCCAGCTGGAGCCAGATATCATTCCCTGGTTTTTTATACATGCTTGGATTTTAAGATGCTTTGTGAACTGTTTCATTTAGAAGTGCTACACACCTTTTGTTTTGTAGGATGATCTGCAGCTATTTAGTGTGTAGCTGGACTTCAGCAATTTTAATTTTTCCTCCTCTTTCTTTGACATTACTGCTTGCTTTCAGCCCTCATCAATTATTTGCTATAATCTTTGCTGTATGATTTAGCAAATTATTTAGTGTATAAATTGACACACAATGTTGACACCACTGATGTGGTGTTTTGAATTAAAGGGGTTATGACAATATATTTTTGATAGAATCCTGAGGAGAATTATCTATGGAAGGTGAAATTGAAAATTGGAAGTCAGTATCTAATAGAACTCCTTACATTTTAGTTCATATAGAGTCTCATGAAATCATTCTGTGGCTCTTCTTTTGAATAATTTACAGTCAGTCAGTTTATTGGGAGCAGTTTTATAAATGGCATGAAATTTGGATGGAGGAACCTTTAAACCATGATTTTTTTTCAATACTATTTAGCCACCAAAACCTTTTCTTGTGGATGGTGGGTGTTCTGTAATGTAACGGGTGTCTGTCAGCAGTTGAGTTCACACAGGGACTGTGTGTCAGTGTATACACTTTTAAAACTTAAATTACAATTGCTCTATTTGCCCTTGAAGCACATTTCTCATTCATCTGCTTGACTTGATTTTTGTTTTCCCTTCTCCCCGACTTTATTTCTTTAGTCCTTAAGCTCTGTGTTAGCCTCATCCAGAAAAGAAATCGAACAAATGTCAGACAAGATGAGGGCTTTGATATCAGAAAAAGAGACTTTGGCACAGGAGGGGAATACTTTAAAATTAGAGAGAGGTCCCTTGTTATCAAAACTTAAAGAACTGGAATCAAAGATTTCATTAATGCAACAAGACCGAGAAGAACTGAAGGCAGAAAATAAAAGACTCCTAAAGCAGAAGGAAGAAGCTGAGGCCAAAAGCCAGCAGGAGAGCACAGAAAAGGGAGCACTGGTTTCTGAGAAAAGCAAATTACTCTCTGAACTCGAGGCAGTGCAGGCAAGGCTGCTGACGGCAGCTCAGGAAAATGAGGCTCTCCAGTCCTTGGAGCTCACCTTGTTCCAACAGCTGGAGGAGCTTGAGGCCAGCAAAGATGCCATGGGTGTGGCATGTCAGAAACATGTCAAAGAATGGGAAGAGCTGGAGAATTATCAGAAGAGACTTTTGGAAGAGAAAGATGCTGTTATAAAAGACAAAGATGATGTTATCCAGAAGCTGGGAAGTTCTTGTGAGGCCCTGGCCAGAGACCAAAGGGAGCTTCAGGAACAAGTGTCATCTCTGGCTGCAGAGAGAGATTCAGCCCTAGAGGAGCTCTTGGCTCTTCAAGACAGGCATGAAGCCCTGGAACAGGAGCTGGGCAGGGTCTTGCAGAGCCTGCATGAAGAGAAGGAGATGCTCCTCAAAGGCACAGAAGAGCTGCAAGTGAGTTTAGACAACGCAGTCAGTGAAAACCAAGTGTTAAAAGTGAGAGAGGAAGAGATGCAAACACAGCTTACCAAAGTGATGGAAGACACCGTGGAGATGGAGAATTCCCTTGGGAGTCTCACTTGTCTTCTGGAGGAAATGAAAGCCTCAAGAGAGACACTCAGTTTGGAATGTAATCAGTTACTTCGAGAGAAAGAGGCTCTTTATTCATCAGAACAGAGGCTTTTGGATGAAAGGGAGCAACTTCTCAGTGAGAACAAGGCAATTGCTGAGAAGCTTGCGAAGGCCTCAGCAGATGCTGAGCTTTGTGAGAGAGTCTGCACTGAGAAGATGAACCAACTGACCTTGGAGAAGGAATCTGTCCTTCAGAAGTCACTGCAGTTTGAAAAGCACAATGAAGCTCTTCTCCAAGAGAAGAAGGAATTGGAGACAAAATACTTGGAGCTTCTTGATGAAAACAAGTCTTGTGCAAAGGCAATTTCTGATCTGAAGAGAGAACGTGAGCTGAACCTCTCGTCTAAGAATGCTCTGGCTCAAGAGAATGCCACACTCCAAGATTCCATTGAAGCCCTGAAGGGAGAACTAAGTAAGAAGACTGCAGAAAATCAAGAGTTAATGGCCTGTAAATGTGATCTTTCCAATCTTCTAAAGGAGGCCCAGGATGCCAAAAGAGCATTAGAAGGTGAGCTGGCTGCTGCATCACACACCGAGCAGGTCTTGTCATCTTCCTTGGAGACCTGCTCCTTTGCCAGGGACATGCTGACCAGGGAGAGGGATGAGCTGCAGGAGAAGTGTCAGAAATTAAACAGGGAGGTTGCTTTTATGAAAGAAAACTTGACCTTAGAAAAGGAAGCTCGAAAACTGGACGAGGAATCATTTCTCTTGGGACGTAGGGAACTTCAAAGGAACATCACCCGCTTGGAGAAGGAGGTAGAAGAGCTGAGAGAGAAAACTGAGAAACTTCAGGCTGAGAAAAAACTTCTAGTTCAGGAGAAAGAAAAGTCTGAAATGAAACTGGTGGAAATAATGAAAGAGAAAGAAGCCCTCTGTGCAGAGAAAGAGCAGCTCACTTCCAGCATGAAGAGGCTGAAGGGTGACTTTGTTTCCTTAACCAGCTCAGCAGCAGAATTCCAGAACCTGCACGGCTCAATCTTCAAGAAGATGGATGAGCTTGAACACGAGATGGAGCTGATGGAAGAGGAGGGAATTGAGTTCATTCAGGAGCTGAAAAGCCTGAGGGATAAGCAGGAAAGTGTGGTCATCAGTAAGGAGGGAGCAGTGAATGAGAAGGGGAAATTCCCCCGGGATTATTACAAACTGTGTGAGGAAGTTAAACTTTTAGAACAAACTAATAGTGACCTCTCAGGCAAATTGCTGGAGTCTCAGGGCCAAAATCAGATGCTGCAGGAGCAAATGAACAATCTGATTTTGAAAGTAAAAGAAATTGAGACTCTCCAGGCCCGAGCAGTAGTGCAAAAACCAGAGGTATTGAAATTCATAGTTAAAAGTCAAGTCTGGGGCTGATTCTACTAATCCTGAGCGCTAACCCCTGGTTTCCTCTCTGCACTTCACTGCACACTCAGCACTTCATAACACACTGCAGTTGTGGGCTCTCTCAGTACAGTACTTGGGGGTTGTTGCAAGTTGCAACTGTGAGTCTGAAAGACACTTTTTTATTTTTTTAAATAATATTTTTAACTACAAAAGCCTCTGTTGTCGCTGAATCTTGCAAGAAAACAACATAAACTGTGAATAAAAGGAAGTTGTGTTCCCTGAATCTGGTAGGAGACATTGAGCAGCTCCTTCTGGTGAAGGACTCTGCACCATAAAATCTGAAGTAGTAATAGATAAGGTTTTAGATTGGATCTTTGTGCAATTTTATGTTCAACTGCAGCCAACTACAAATCTGAGTTACTCCAAAAAATATAAAAGAATGTGCTGCTCCTGTAAATGTAATTGGATAAAAGCAATGCTAGAGACTGGGGAAGACATTAACAATTCTGGAGATCTTTTTATTCACAGGAATGTTTTGTATTCACCACCAACAAATTCTGTATAAAATACTTTGATTTTCAGTTTGTGTGGCTTGAAGCCCAGAAAATCCCGTTGAATGCAAATTGGAATAGAGATATCCTAGAGATAACACCTGCCTAAGTATTTTAATATCTTTATGAAATGTTTCCTTTATGAGGCCATAATGAACAACACTGAAATAATGCAATAATTGGCTTTATCTCTAATTCCATTATTTTCCAAATTTTTGAGTTTTTGTAATTCCATATTTTCTCTGAAAATACACCAGGCTGTTGGAAGTGAATATCTGTTGAGTTACTACTGCTTAAAGAGGTGAGGGGTCTGAGAAAAGAGATGAGAGGTCTAAGAGCAATCACAGTGGTGGTAATGAGAAATCCAGGAATTAAAATAGAGGGAATTCCTCAGTGGTGACACCAGCATGGGGTTATGATCTGTTTCTGCATGGAATGGAATCTTCTGTTGTCCACTTCATTTCATGCTTTATGCAGCTTCAAAATGCAAATAAATTCCCAGCTGAAGTCTTTACTCAACTGGGAAGCAGCTGACAAACCATGGAGCCGTGCATAAAGTATTGCTCTTTTGCTGTCAGAGTTCCTGTTGGTAATAACTGGGGGTTTTTTCCCCACCTCCCTTTATATGCAGGCAGCTGAACTGGCAGATGTTTTCCAGGCAGTGGAGCAGGTGACCAGGGAGAAGGATGCCATTCACAAGGAAAGGATTGGAACTTTGGCCTCCCTGGAGGACTCGAGACAGACAAACAAGAAGCTGCAGAACGAAGTAATCACATCAAATGCTTTTCTGTGAAAAGTTTTGCCTGAGAATTGGATTAGGCAGGAGAGGATTCTGTCGTTTTCCCGCTGTGAAAAATTACTGGATGAGTGCAGAGTGATGGAAAATGCACGAGGTTTTATGGTCGTGCTTATTTTGTATTTTGCACGTGGTGTCAGTCCAAGGTGCAGCAGTTCCTGTTGGGATCTGTTCCTAGTCTGTGTCTTCTCACCACTCTGTGCTGCTCCAGGGCCTGAGGAAGGGGAGGATGCCCTCACCCTTTGATGTTGTGCAGCTCCCAGAGCACTGGGAGTGGACAGCTGGGCTGCCCTAAGTGCAGGAACGGGAGCGATTTCCAGCAGGATCTGCCGGCTCGAGAATTAGAAGTGGTGACGTTCATATGGGAGGGGTTCCCTTTCTGGATTAAAAAAATCCACAAGGTCCTGTAAAGCCATGAGAATGGCTGCAGATTATCTCTTATGTAATACACTGTGGGGCTGGATGCAAACAAATCAGGTCCACGAGCTCGTGGTGTTCCCGTGGGGGACACAAGCTCAGGAAATCCATGTCCAAGGTTTGTCCCATGCAACAAGATCTCTGCAAGGAATTCATTTCCTGTGGGTGCAGGCACAGCATTCAGCCCTACTGACTCTCAGAAAATAAGGTATGGAAAAGCAGAATTTATGAGTTCTCTTAGAGGCATAAAGACCAAGGGAACAGCTGATTTTAGCAACAAGCTTTGCTTTAAAAAACGCTCTGAGTGCTGCAGCAGTTAATGGAGCTGAGGTGCTTTGGGCTTTACCTTGGGGTGTTGACACCAGGTTCCTGGAAACTTAGAATTTTAGAATTTTAGAAACTTAGAAATCCAGTGGAACAGGAATTCTTTGTGCTGCTCTTCTTGAATGGAGAAATTCTCATAGCATTGGTTGTTGGACAAACACATCAGTCCAGACAGGCTGGGTTAATTTAGGGGCTAAAGATGAAACATGGAGCAAGCCCCAGTTTTGCTGTGTGTCATTTCTGAGTGCTGCACCTGAGAACTGTGTGGTTTCACTGGTGTAATGAGGGGTTTTTTCCTCTTTAAGTTGGACATGCTTAAACAAAACAACCTGAAAAATGAAGAGGAACTTAACAAATCAAAAGAGCTTCTAAATCTGGAGAATAAGAAAGTGGAAGAACTTAAAAAAGAATTGTAAGTATTTTGGTGTTAAATCTGGTAATTTTTGTGGGCACATTTACCTTTGATTTTTTTTTTTTATTGTCTTTCAGCACCTTTCTGGTATCCTTGCTTATAAAGCAGATATTAGGTCAAAATTAAATGTTTGGCATGGGCAAAACTTGACATCAGAATGTTGCTACTAAATTGCTGAAGGGAATTGAAGCAAATCTTTGGAGCATAGTTTGAAATAATTTGTTTGTTGGAGGGTTCAGCACCTGAGGGCATGAGATGATATTAAAATCTTTATTAGAAGAGAATTCTGTTTGATTTAATTACAGGTACACTTGGAATGTTAAGTGGCTTTGTTCACAGAATATTTGATTCTGCTTTTATTTTTCCTTGATGGCTTTATGAAGTTTATTTCTGTGTCCCTACTGTGTATTTATTTCTTAACTGGTACAAACCAAATCCTGTATATGGAATGTAAAACTCAAGTTAATTGTTCGTTATTGGAGCTGCTTAACTGGAGAAACAACATTTTACATACTACAGACTCACAAACAAATGAACTGAAAGCATTTGATGTAAAGTCATTTCCCCTGTGGAATCTCATTGTAGCAAAGCTTTTGCTGTGCCACAGGGAATAAAGATCCCAGTTATTGCTGCCCTGCAGTGGCTGCACATCCCCAGCTCTCAGAGGTGTCATGCATTAAAGCACAAACCTCTTTCCACCTGTGCTCCAAGAGGAATTTCTTGGCTCATGAAGCAAGAGCTGGAATCTCGCTGACAGCTTAAGAGCAGCTTTGACTAATTATTATTATTGTAGTTCCATTTGTCATTTTGTGACAGCTCTGAGCCACTGACAGCTCCGAGGTGACGCTGGGACACAAGGGCTGTCAGCTCACAGAATTCAGTGTCTGGCTGTGACTGGCAGTTTGTGCTGGTGGCTTTGGAAAACCTGGGTGATTGCATAGAGCCCTTTGAGAAAGGCAGGATTTCTTTCCATGAGCAATTCCTGCCTCAGTGCTCGTGGGAAATGCCAGAGCAGCTGATTGCTCTAATGCTAGAACAGCAAGGGATGAGTAGCCTCTGGTATTGTGGAAAGGCAGCAGATACTGGGCTGTAATTTGCCAGGCAGGAATTATTTATAGGAGATGCTGCCTTGAAAATCTCCAGCACCACAAGGTGTTGCCAGGACCCTGATCACTCTGGAGTGGTTAACTCTGTTATTTCTTAGACTGTTGCTGAATGTGATCTCTGATTATCAGAGCTTGAGACCTTGGAGAGAAGGGAAAGCTTGTCGAGAATTTAGCTGATCTTTGATAGTTATTTTGTGTGTTGCCCTGTTTTAATTATAGTAAGAATTAGCTTAGTAACAGGGATTCCTGATCAGCAGGGTGTGGGTAGAGAGCACAGCTCAGGGGTGAGCTGGGGAGGCCTTTGGTGAGGAGAGCAGAGGGAACGCTGTGCCCACGGGAGCTGGAGGAATGTGCTGCCTGTGGAGGCAGGGGATGTGACAGGGACAGGGGATGTGACAGGGACAGGGTGTCCTTTGGGAAAGAGCCTTCCCTGCAAGGCTGTGGTGAGGGAAAGCTGCAGGGCCTGTGGCTGCTCCCAGGGCCATCCCTTGGAGATTCCTTGGCACGAACACGGGAGCATTTCAGGCACACTGACCCCAGTGTTGGGTGTGGGGTTTTTATAAAGCCCTGAACAATCTGTGCCTTAATGCCAGAAGGAGAAGGGGTTAGTGCTGCACCTCAGCAAGGAAAAGTGGTTAGAAATATGAGGTGGGAGCAGTTTGCTCCAGTCCAGGGGGATCAGGGTGGAAATTAGCCAAGGTGAGACCAGGTAGAAGAAATGGTTGAAAAATCAGAGTCCCATGAGATGCTGAACTCAAAGTAAATCAGACTTTTGTCTAAATGTGCCCAGTAAGAGACAACAGATCCTTGTATTTTGAAGTGCTTGAGTAAGTTTCTGACTTAAGGGTTCTTCTACTTCCCACAGTTATAAAAGTATTTTTAATATTCCAGTCAGGGTTTAAGTCTGTAGTATTGGCACGCAGGAGTACTGAGACTCCCTTTTTAAAAAACAAAACAGTAATAAAAATTACTGTTCAGTGAAATTAAGGGTATCTTTTGTGCTTTTTGAAAGATGTCAAATCTTAAAGATTTTGTGTTAGTCACTCATGGTACAGCTAGCATGCAAACTATTTTCAAAAATTTGTTATGAATAAACGTATTGTAAAGAAACCACACTCTTTAGTAGCAACACAGGCTGCTGAAAGCTGCAAAGTCTTTTTTCCTTCAGCTTTGTTTTGGTCTCATCTGCAGTTTAGTGTCTGTTAAAGTAATGGAATAGATGAGGTTTTGCTTCCTGTGATTCTGCACTTTCTTATGTGTTTGGATGTCAGACCTTGTAGGGAGTAGTTAAATCAGTGGAGCTCTAAGCTGGGTTTTTTCTTGCTGCCTTTTTTCCCTAGTTTTCTTTTCCTTTTTTGTATTCTTTTAAGCAATTCTGTTTTACCTCTGGCTGCAAAGTTCCCTTGTGTGAGCAGTCCAGGCTGCAAGCACTGCCAACCCTCCGGCCAAACCCTGCGTTCCCAAATCCCAGCCTCGCTGCCCATGGGAATTCCCGGCTACCTGAACCCCTGCGAGGGGAAGGCTTTGTGCAGCCGCAGGGTTCACCCCGTCCCCGTGTCCCCAGGATTGTCACCGCTATTCCCGATCCCTCAGCCTCGTGACCCCGGTGTATTTTTCCAAGCTGTGAAGCCGCCTCTCTCCCCCGGTTTTCCCTCGCCTCTCCCGTTCCTATGGTAACGATGCTCTCTGTGTGCTCGCAGCGAAGCGCTCAAGCTGGCAGCGGCTCACAAGTCCCAGCAGCTCGAGGCTCTGCAGGAGGAGAACGTGAAACTGGCCGAGGAGCTGGGCAGGAGCAGGGACGAGGTCTCGAGCCACCACAAGGTAGAGCGGCCGCAGCGGGAGGGTGGAGGCTCTGCCGGAGCTCCGGGGCTGCCCCGGGGAGCCTTGTGCTGGAAAGGATGAGTGGTGCTGGGAACGTTTGGAAATAAATTCGGAAGCCACCTGCACGGGGAGGTTGGAAGTGCAGGCTGACAGAAGGTTACGTAACCCGGGAAGGATACTTGGGAAGGCTTGGGAATGAGCGTAAATTAAACGTGCTTTAGCCAAGTGCATTAACAGAGAGTTGCTATTTCTGTCGGGAGTGATTTCGTTACACAACTGTGGAAATGTCCATCCACCAATACTAAGAAAATGCCGCTTTTAAATTCTTATTCTTGCTCTCGCCACTGAAAACAAAGAGTATTTAGGATGTATTTCAGAATACTGTGTAAAACTACTTGGTTGGACTTGTGCTGTGCATGTGTCTGCTCAAACTTCACACTGTGCTGCAGCCGGGCTGTGGGTCCTGGGGAACACAACCCCTGTACGGTGAATTTTTGTTGGTAATTTATTTTTTTATTCCTCACTGTTTTATCTGAACATGTTGTTGGAATCTTAAAATATGGGCAAGTCACTCAGCTTGTATCACTGGTACTTGCCAAAAGATAAAATAGATTTACAGCCTCTAATGTGGTGGGTTTAGTTCTTGTGGAGCAGGTCCAGTGACGGGCACACTGTGAAGGAATCTTGGGAAGATCTTATCCAAAAGATCCTAAAGCAGGAATGTGGGAGACCAGGGTTTGTGTCCTGCCTTTCTGAGAGAGCACCTGTGCAGGGAGGGGATCCTGTTCATCGTGTGTCTTGGTTTGAAAGACAGCTGTTTGCTAAGGAAAGCAGGAGCCTCTCTTGGACTGGAAAATGTAAGCCCCTACTCTAGGAATTATTACAATTTTGAAATTGAGGGGCTTTCAGGCAATTATATGAGAAATAGGAATAACAGTTCTTTACTAGTATGTATAACGAGGCAATAGTACAGAAATACTGGCTTAACCAGCCAGAGTCAGGATACGACCTGACACCCTGTGGTAGCAGTAGTGGTAGCAGTCTCATTAAGTGGTGGCTGCAGTCCTCTTTGAAGTGGTTCTGTTGAAGTGGTGATCCTGTAGAAAGGCCTGGTCCTCCTCTCAAGGTTCTATGGTGGTTATGTAGCTCTTGTCCTCTGGCAATCCAGTAAAGGCTGCTTGTGCTCTTCCAATCCCCAGATTATATCCAGGTGGGAATGCTTGGCTCCTCCCACTTGGGTGGGGCCTCTCACAATGGGATGATGTCATTCCATGAGTCATGTTCATATCAGGGTGTGTCCTGGATTGCCCATTCAACAGAGATAGCTCCTGGCAGGAGCTGTCAGGGATGAGTCATGGTAGGAGATAAGGAGCACGTGGTAGGAGATAAGGAGCACTGCCCCACCTGCTTTCACACCTTGTGAAGGTGATAATAGAATACATACTTTTGTTTACATCTTACATTGTAAGCTAGGACACTGTGACAAGGCACAGACTCTTCCACCCTGCAACAGGCTTGATATTTTTAAAGCCAAGAGGCTGATTTTTCTCCAAGCGTCTGTTTGGAAGTCCTGAGGATAGGTGACTACAGCCCTGGCCAGTTTTGTAACCTTTTAGCTGCTGGCAGGAGTAATGCTCAGGCTCCTTCATCCTCAAGAGGCTTTGGAGGTGAGGAGCAGAGTCCCAGACGTGTGGGCTCAGCACTGACTCATTCCCCATCTGAGGAGCAGAGTGGGGAGAGCACATCCCAAACAGCCAGTGGGAGCTGCTCCCCACTCCCACAGGGTTTCCTAAATTATTTCAGAGTCTTTGAGGCAACCTGTTATTTCCAGGGAGAGTTGTAAATTCAAAATGATTTGGCAGCACTGGTCAAATCCTTCTGCATTTTGACACATGGAGAAGCCCCGAGGGAAGGGACCCCTCGGCCCCCGAGCCATGGGCTGGTTGTGGTCACTGCGCTCAGTCTGTGGCCTCCCTTGTTTCCAGCTGACCTCGGGAAGGAATCCTGCTGTGTGCATGCTGCTGGCTGTGGATCTGTCAGCAGGGATCCCTCTCTCACTGCCAGGACAGACAGTTGTAGTGTGAGAAGCACAGGGATTAATCTGTCACCTTACAAACCAGAGCAGTGGCAGCTCAGTTGCACCACAGCCTGTCCTGCCCATGAGTAGATGGCTCCAAGGGCAAGGATTGTGATCTGGAGGATCTGCTGGAGCTTGGATACACATCTGTTTGCCTTCTTCAGCCCTTTGTGTTGCACTGTGTACTCTGGGAAAAATCCAGTCCGGGTTTTTTCCCCCATGCCATACTCCGGGATAAATCCCGTTTCCTACCTCAGCATTGTCCGGGATCTTGCACCTTGTGCTCCCAAAAATCTGGGCAGCAGGGAGGAAGGTAGAACACAGCAGAGCTCAGGCTGCAGAGGGTCTGTGCACACACCTGTTAAATGCATCAGGAAAAGGCAAACACAGCGTACTAGTCTGAAAACAAACCGGTGGGAGGTCACAGGTCAGAATTACAATTTAATAGGGAAATTAAAGTAAATGCAGTAGTACAGGAACACTGACAGGGTCAGGATACAGCCTGGCACTCTGTTAGTCACGGTGGTGGTAGCAGTCCAGATGAAGTGGGTCCTGTTGAAGGGTCTGGTCTTCACCTGAAGGTCCAGTGGTAGCTCTTATCCTCTGGGAATGCAGGTGAGGGCTGCTCTTCCAAACCCCACATTACATCCAGGTGGGAATGCTTGGCTCCTCCCCCCTGGGCAGAGCCTCTCACAATGGGATGATGTTGTTCTATGGGTCATGCTCATATCAGGTTGTGTCCTTGATTGCCCATTAAACAGGTAGGAGATAAGGAACACGTGGTAGGAGATAAGGAGCACTGCCCCACCTACTTTAACACCTTGTGAAGGTGATAATAGAACACATACTTTTGTGTACATCTTACATTGTAACCTAGGACACAGGGGATTGGGAATTTGGAGCTGTTGTTATGGTAACCACATGAATTCTACCAAATGTGTTGTCAGCTGGGTTAGAGAATCTGTGGCTGCTTGTGGCACGCTTTGCAAAATTAATGAATCCTGTTTCATGAATGATTTATCCAGACATCTAAAGGTTAAAGTGTCTCACACCAGAGATGCTGAGGGAGCTTTTCTGTATTGATCTGTAAATAATTAGCTGGTTGTAATTAGTTAAAGAGTGACATTCAGATAGATGCTGAGCTCGGGGAAGTTTCCTGGCTTCGAATTATTTGTTGTGGCATTTTGGGAGCCTCAGACCTGCCCAGGCACTTGAAGTTCATTGGAGAAGGTGTAGAAATACCCAGCAGCTCAGCTGGCCCATCTTTTATTAACGGTGTGCAAGCTCTGCTCTGAGGGTGCTGAGTGTGACTGTAGAGAAATGCCAGTGCTGGCAGAGGACAAGGAATCCAAAAAAGCAGCTGGGAGATGTGATGCACAGGAGATGTGTCCCCTCACTCTGGAGATCTGCAGGAGGGGCCGGGCCTGGAACCCAGGAGTCAGAACGAGAGTCTGGAGAAGCGGCCGAAGCTGCAGCTCCCTGGGAGTCACATTCTCAGACTTGTCATATTCCTCCCTGTTTTGTCACCAGACTGTTCAGATGTCAGGAGTTCACACAGGCTGCTTCTGGACAGGAAACAAGACAGAAACTGGGAATCGGGGGTGCTCTGGTGCTGCTGGTGGAGCTGAATTTTGGCTGGGTTTGACCTGCAGGAAAATCTTGGCCATACCCCCCCGTGGTGCCTTGGCTGTTCTGCTCTCCCACAGTGGTCACTTGCCTTGAGAGACACATCTTGGTTTGCTTTAAGAATTATTTACAGAAGTCTCTCTACACCCTTCTAGTATCTATTTTTCATCTCAGTAAAAGTTGTCTAATTAAGCCCAGTGAAATGATCATGGTTAATCCCAAACCTGGAATGTTTAACAGCACTGCAGCACAGGGAAGGAGAAGGTAACTTGTCAGGAAATGTGGAGGAGATGGCTGCTCTCAGTGAGCTGCATTTAGCTGAGCTGGGGGCTGGCAGACAACCTGCCTGCTTTAGGAAACTTGTTTAAAGCCTTCTGTGCCAAACCTCAGTGGCTGCAAAGTGCTGATAGAATTCCCTCCGTCAGGGACGGGAGCTGTTGTCAGGGCTCTGAGGTTTCCATTATAAATGTGTGTGTTCCTGACCTTGTGCAGGAGCCCTGGAAGCTTGTGAAATCCCACTGCAGACTGTGCTCAGGGGGTTCTGGTACAGACGGTTCTCAGAGCAGTAATTGCTGGCTTTGGCCATTGAACAAGAAGGAAGGAGAAGATGGTGACAAATAATTAATTTACCTGAAAAATACTTGTTTTCTTAACCTTATCAGAAGCTCAGTTGCCCCAGTGTTTCTGTGGCGAGCCTTTGCAGTTTCGTTGGTTTGTATTTCCTAACCCAGTTTGGACCCAAGAACCAGCAGCAATAATTTCAGCTGAAGGCCATGCTGGTTTTAAGGGATTAAGAGTGGCCTCGCTGAGTTACAGGTTCAGGACGTGGTAACAAACACCAGACCAAGAGCTTTGGGATCAATAATTTATCTCTGAATGACAGGGCAGTAACAAATACGGATCAGTGGTGCAATGATCAGCACAGCAAACCCAGCAGTTCACCAGTGCTGAGGTAAAAGTGATGGCCAGGCACACAAAGGGTTCTCGGGGGGTGTGTGGGGCCTGGAAATATCCTTAAACAGTGGTCTCACACCTCTGCTCTGTGTACAGGACATGGAAATCCTTGTAAAGCACCACCAGGCCCTCAGGAGCTGATGTTTTGGTCACTGAACAGTTTGTGTTTGGGTGCATGTGCTGTGCCAGTAGAAAATCTGCTCCTTTGAGAAGCTGGGGCCTCTGCAGCCTCTCCTGCTTCTATTTTATGATGATAATGATGCTCTGATACGTTATACTGAGGAAACAATCTGTAGTGTATTAACTGGAGTCTGTCTGTACTTGTGTTTTAGCTGGAAGAGGAGAGATCAGTACTCAATAACCAGTTATTAGAGATGAAAAAGAGGTAAGTTGTCCCTGCTGATGTGTGTTTAACCCCACAGTCCTACAGAAATGTGACACAAAAACACTGCTAAGAGCTGTTCTTTTCTGTGTCGTGGTTAAAAGTGCTGAGTTGTCACACTCGTTGGAGTAGAGATGGAACCGTCCACGTTTGTGGTAATTCTTATTTGCAGTGACCAGTTTAATGTTTGGTTTTAGTCTGCTCTGGAGCGTTGGATTGTCCCTCAGTCTGATAAAATGTGTGTGCACAGGTCTGACCCGGCGAGCTCTTAAGAAATAATGGACAATACAGTGATGCTGGGGAGGGTTATTGGAGGAAGAGGGGAAAAGGAAGGAAAAGTTACTGAGCACTGACTTGCTGCTCTCATGGTTTTGGGCTGTCGAGTTCCTTGTGTGGGTTATTGCAGTTCATTCAGCGCTGCTTTTAAATGCCAGATTTGTCCTGGGAGACTGGGGCATCCCTTTGTAAACTGCTGCTCAGGGAAAGGTCCCAAGTCACAACTGAGTGTCTGCAGTGTGTGCATGGGAAGCTGATTGGCCCCTGTGCCTTGAGGGAAATGGGGGCTTTCCAAAAGCAGTTACATAAATCCTTAGAAAACAGCACAGCTCCCCAGGACACCTCGGGTGTTCCAGGGAAAACAAACCAACCGCTGTTAAATTTCCTGGATTTATAATGGTCACAGCAAAGAACAGTGAGTGGCACTTGGGTGTTTATGCACATCCTTGGCCACTCAGTATTACCACTGTTCCTTTCTTTGTTCCCTGACACTCTGGGAGGGGGTTGTTGTATCCCCCACTGTTCCAAAGGACAGCAGGCACATGGGGTGTTTCCCAAGCCAATGTCAGAGTTGGATCAGCTTTAACCAGCCTCATGAGCTGCATCACCAGCCTGTTACTGAACGTGTTTTAAAATGTGTTTCCAGTAGTGTAACTCCTGGAAATCACTTCAGGAAAGGAAGGAGGGAGTGGGGACCAAGTCATTCAATACTTTCCAGCAGTTGTTTCACAGAGAACATTTTCAAAGACAAACTCTCTGTGAGTTCTACAAAGGAAGGTGTGTGGCTCTGATCTTCCTTCTCCTGTTTTACTCTGGCTGAGCTGCCTGAAATAATCCAGACAATTATGAAACCGGTGAAGTGAATTTTACCAGGACTTTACCTTCAGTCAGTTACACAGAGATGGCCCAGTTTGTGGCTGGCTTAATGACATTGCTCAGCAGTGTTGAATAAACTGCAGTAGAAGAGGAAAAAGAGGACTAGGACTAGGACTAGGAACAGCCTTGCTGAGGCAAACTGCAGGCACTGGGGCTCAGAACATGTCAACACGGTGCTAACAAAGTTAAGCTGAATAAAGAGCTAATAAAGTAAAAACAATGAAAAAAGTCTCGAAATTCCCAAATTCCACAGAATGTGGTGATGGGAAGATGATGATTTCCTCCTTTTGCCTTAAGAATTCGAGCTGCTGAACAAGAGCCATCTTTGTGTTTCAATGAGGTCAAATTTCTAGCAGTGGTTTTCTCACCTTCCTTCCACCCCCAGGAATTCTCTCCCTCTATTTTAGCATCCCCTTGTATGAAATAGTCCAGCTGGGAGTGCCAGGAGTTTGGTGTTTATGGATCAGGGGGGGTTCTGTGTTGCTCAGCTCGTTGGGTTCAGTGTGGGTTGCTGTCTGACTGTCTTTGAGCTTCGCTATTTATCGATACTCATTTCATTCCTCTCTCTTCCCTTTCCTGCCCTTGCTTCCTTTGCTATATCTGTGTGTCTTTAATGGTAAGACTCAAGAAAGTCTATCCACGTTACAATAAATAATTTTTTTTTTTTTTTTAGTAAAGTTGTTGTACATATTTTGGCTGCCTTTGTCCCTTGGTGTCTTGCTTTTGTTTTGTAAAACACTCAGCTCTATATATATATATATAATGAAAAAAAGTTTATATATTTTTTACCAAAACAGAAAAGGCCCTTGGTGCAAATATGGTTCTTCCTTACAGTATTTTGCATTTGTACTCCATGTTTCTAACATGTGGTTCTTGTTATCTTGCATTTTTAAAGCTTACCCAGTAGCACTTTAAGGTATTTGCTTCATTCTTAGAATTTCTTATTTTTGTAGTAAGGGAAGAATCTGGGTGATTTTTTTTTTTTCTAATGTTAAACCAAAACAAACCCCCTTCTCCCATGACTTCCACACACTGCTCAGAACATGGTTTAAGCTTCTCAAGAAAGTGAAGTTTTAAAATGGCATCTAAATGAAAAAGTCATTTTTATTGTTTTGATTTCCCCCCTGCTGGTAAGCAGATGTTTTGGACTTGAATTGGCAGGAAAAGTGTTTAAGGTCACCAAATCAAATTTTTTTTTTCAGATAAAATAAATGATTTCCACAAGATTTTCCTTGCAAGCTCTCACAGCGCAGCTATTTCACATTCAGCACCTGCTCCTTAGGTCACCGTGTGTGATTCCCACTGTACACGATGCTCCCAGCATCGTCCACTTCCAGCAGCAGCCAAGACTCTGCCTGGGGGTGAACTGTGACCCATCCCCACCTAGGGATCAGCACCTTCGTTAGTTGTAGCTTCTCCAGTTCCAGCATTTTTGGGTCTCCCACTGGAGCAGCTCCTGGAGCGACTGTCCTGGGAAAGAAAACCCAAGGCTGCAGCACAGGGACCTCCTTCCCCTCTTGTTTCCTCTCCTCTTTTCTTCTCTCCTTTCTCTCCCCTTGTGTTTTAGCATTCGAGGCTCCTGTATTGAGTCTGTAAATATTTTCTTTCTATCCTTACACCCTGTTTGCCTTTTTCAAGCACCTCAGTGTTGTGGTGGTTGAAGCCGAGCCCAACAAATGGCGAATTAACTGTGTTTGTGCCAAAAGCATCTCTTTGGTCCTGATCTCTCAGTGAAGATCTGACCAAGCAGAAGCATTGGCTCGATCACAAGCTCTTGAGCATGGGCTGAGTCACTGGGGTTTCATCTGCCCTTCCCCAGCCGCGTGCACAGCACAGGGATGCTCGGGAGAAGTCTCGGGTGCAGCAGAGCTTGTGCGTGCAGCAACTTCCAGATGTGATTCCCAGGTGTCCTCAGGGTTTACTTCCCAGCAAATCCTGGATTTGCAGCTGTGCTCTGTCAGCAGCACCCCGTGCACTGGTGGCACATTCTTTCCTACACCACCACGTGCCTTTGATGCGCTCAGCAAAGCACTGAAATCCACGGGAAAGGCTGGAGCGTTGGGAATCCTGCGGGAGAACACGGAGGTGGCTGTGGAGCTTTGAGTGCTTTGCTGACTTGGGGTTGGCCAGGGGGTCTTTACATGTCAGTGCCCTTTTGGGTTTTATTAACGAGACTCTAACTTGTATTTGAAGGCAAGATCACACAGTCTGCAAGTTGTTGTGTTTCCACTTCTATTGATTCTCTCATTGTAAAAATACACCGAAACCAAATCAAATTTTGGTTCTTGTTTGGTAGCTGCCTCAGCTTTTCTAAACCCCAGATTCTCCACTTGCTGCTTCCATTCCTGAGTACAATCTGAACAATGGAAGAATTGCATTGATTGTGCTCTCATTGTTGAGTTGCCCGTTTATCTCGAGTGGGTGAGATTTACTGTGTTTCATGGTCTGGGTATCGTGGCTCTCACTAACTGTAGATACCATGGAGATGGAAACTTTTCCTTTTGAGCTCGATAGCTGAGCATCTTCCCACGTGGATGGTCTCTGCTCCTGATGCTTCAGCAGGCCTGGAGAGTGTAGTGCAGTTTAGAATCCCTGCAGGAGCTCAGAGCCCATAGCAGCACTGCTGCCTGCACTGAAGAGCCAGTTCCTCTTGGAGAAAAGTAAACAGTTTGAAGTCACTTTTTTGTTGTTTTCTTTTTAAACCAAAACCTTTCAGCTTGTAGGGAAATTTGTAGCAGTGCTCCTCACATCAGAGGACAGTTACTCACTCTGTGTATTCTGTGACCTGTCAGGAAGATCTGCTTGCACCAGTGTGAGGGTGCCTTGAGGCAGGAACTGTAGGCAGAAGTTGTGTCTCTGTTAGATCCACAGAAAAGATTGGGAAAACTGGACACATGTACACAGAAGGGTGTTGTGCCTGCTTTGGAGAATTTCTTTTTAACCCTTATCCCATGAAGTAATACAAATCCCATGTAGTTTCTCCACGTGCAGGAAATGATGATGTCACTGAAATTAGTGAGGACCAGCTGATATTTCCAGCCTCATCCATGCTTTGCATGACAACTTGTACAATGAGCTTTGCATGCCTGTTTTGTTGCTTGTTAGTAATTTTCAAGAAGTAACAAAACTCTCACGTTAGGTTTTGTGGAACATTGTGCAACATGTTTGTTTATCCTGTATCTCCCCAGTCTGTTAACTTGCTCCTTTAAATTCAAATGGATACGGTGCTATGCAGATTCTGGCATGTACTACCTAGGTAAAGTTTTTGCTTTGTTTCCACAGTTGTAACTCCTGAAATGTTTATACATACATAAAACCTTAGTCAAGTAGCAAATTGTAATTTGTTTTTTAAGAACCACTTCTTACAGTAGTTTAATACTTGAAATTAAATGAAACCACTTTAGGCCACTACAGTTATCCATTCATTAGATGACTTCTGGTTGTACTTGGTTTTCTTCTAGAGAATCAACTTTAAAAAAAGAAATTGATGAAGAGAGAGCATCTTTACAGAAATCCATCAATGTTACTAGTGCCTTGATCACACAAAAAGATGAGGAACTGGAAAAACTCAGACATGAGGTAAATGAGGAATGGGATGGTTCCTAATTTTGATTAAGCTGCAGCCAGAGGCTTTGTGTGCTGGCTCCTGAAGAGCTGGCTGATCATTTTTCTTTCACGTGGCATAGTTAAACCTTAGCCTCAAATCTTTGGATACCTGTGCTGAGCCAGGTGACTCCTGGCACGTGCTGTTGGTGGCTGTTCAGCCCTTGCTTCAAGGGCCGTGGCCTTGGTGCTCTGACTTGGTGCTGGAAGGTCCAAGTGTTCTCAAACAACTCTTGCAGATCACGGTGCTCCGCGGAGAAAACGCTTCTGCAAAAACCCTGCAGTCAGTGGTGAAGTCACTGGAGTCTGACAAACTGAAACTTGAGGAAAAGGTGAAGAACTTGGAGCAAAAACTCAAGGAAAACAACGAGCAGCCTTTAACTGTAATGAGCCCCTCAGGTAAAGCAAGAGCCACTCCACTGTCTCTGCCCTCAGAGCCTGTGACATCATTTCTGACTGAGCCATCCCACCAGTCACATTGTACCTTGTTTGGTTTTTTTCTTTTCAGGTGACGCTGCTACTCTGCTTCAGGAGGAAATTGCAAGAGAGAAGCAGGTACTGGATGTGCACATGAGCATGCAAAACCAGCACTGGGGCTGTAGGGGAGGGGAATATTCCAAAGACAATCCTTACCGGGTTTTATCAGTCAGGATTTTAACGGGCAGATTTATCTTGTAGCCCTCAGCTTCTGAAGGGAAATGTCAGTGACAGTAAATACTAAGAATCAAGTCATGAATAATACTGGAGAAACAGATTATGGGAATGTGAGGAAACAAGCAGGAAACGAGGGTGGCAAGTTGTGCCCTGCAGCCTGTCAGAGGTCCAGGCCAGCAGAGCACTCACTGCTCCTTGGCCTTCTTTCCGAAGGTTTCTTGGATGTGAATGAGGAAAAGCCGTGGCCCACCTGGAGTTGGTGCTTGGCATCTTGGGGAAATGGGCTCCCTGCACTCCTGGGTACCTCTAAGCTTCTGCAGTTCAAAATGTTGGCCTTGGCTTTCCTGACTGCAGAACTGGACTCGGAACAAGGGTTGGCAGCAATGGAGAAGGAAGGTGCTCAGCTGGCACGTGCTTGGGGCCGGGAAGATGAGATTCAGAGTGGGACAGTCATAGTGACCTTGTGAAGTGCTGCTTCACAGAGGCCGGTGCCAACAAATGCCTGGAAAAGATGGTTAGAACAGAATCACCTTCTGCTCCTGATAAAGCCTTTGTTAGATCACAAACATCAGTCACGGTGATTTAAAAATGTCCTTCCCAGTAGTGCAGCCATCAGAACTGTCGTGAACATACACTAACCACCAATCTTTTTCTGGTTTTCTGCCTCCCTGAATTCACCTGCTGATGGCAACCCTTCCTTCCACCAGGGCGAGGTTGGTTCCACTTCTTTGCTTCCCTGTTCATTTGCCAAGTGTTCCTTGGTTACGTTCAGCAGCGCTGAACCCCGGGGCTGGGGGAGGTGCCATCCCCCTGCCCCTCTGACTGTCCTTGTCCTTGGCTCTCCTAGATCGACTTCCTGAACTCAGTGATAGTGGATCTGCAAAGGAGAAACGAAGAATTGAACTTGAAGATACAAAGAATGTGTGAAGCAGCCCTCAATGGCAACGAGGAGGAGATAAATAACTATGACAGGTACCGATCCTAAAGGAAACCTCGGCTCTGGTTTTGGGAACTGTTGGTAGAGCGGGTTGGCAGCTGCACGATGCACCAGCCTGATCTCAGCTGTCAGGAGGGACAGACAGAGCTTTCCCTGGAGAGCAGTGCTTGAATCCAGCGTTCTTTTTACACTGTAACTGGTGGTGCCAATGATGCTCTGTGGTTATCAGTCACAGACACTGATGTATCGTGGCATGTCTGGTGTCAGATTTGGTGGATCCGGTCTTTTTCCAAGTGCAGAAGAGTCTTTGCTCCTGAGAGGCTGTAGTTGTGTTGGGATGGGATGATCTAATCCAGAGAAACAGAACTAAAACCTTTTTGATATATCATGACGTCACCTCTCTTAAGAGAAAAGAGGAATTTGCTTACATATGGGGTTTTTTAAAACGTTTCTGTGCGAATATTTGCACAAAGAGCAGCTTGTTTAGTAAATATTGGAGTGTAGGGGATTGTGGGGGCACTGCAGGGTGGTGGAGAAGGGGTTTGTATCCTAGTTTTTGTTGGGCTCTGTGGCATTTCCCGAGTCTCAGTAACCACGAGCTCACTGTGCGGGGCCGTGGGCCTCGCTCCTGTGTGACAGAGGCGCTGACTTGTGCTGGTGCCGCTCTTGCAGCGAGGAGGAGAGCCTGTCCAAGAAGAAGCCCCGTCTCTTCTGCGACATCTGCGGCTGCTTCGACCTGCACGACACCGAGGACTGCCCGACGCAGGCGCAGGCGCTGGAGGAGCCGCCGCACTCGGCGCACCACGGCAGCCGGCGCGAGGAGCGGCCCTACTGCGACACCTGCGAGGTGTTCGGGCACTGGACGGCCGACTGCAACGACGACGAGACCTTCTGATGGCGGGGCCACCCCCCGCCCCCACGGACCTTTGCACCACCAGCAGCCGCGTGCTGAATGTCAGGACAAGGGACAGCGGTTCTCGACCCCTCGCTCCCGCGCCCCTGCCCGCCCGCTCCAGAATCCCTACAAGCAGAAATATTTTGCTCTTCCACTAATAAATACCCCCTGTCCCTTTTTAACAAACTTCAGTGAGAGATAAATAAATGATTTAACAAGTGACTTTATGCTGTTTGTTTCCAGGTTCTGGGTTTGTCCCGCCCTTAACAGGAAATGCCCCTGTGCTTTTGGATCTATTGATGGGAAAACATGTATAGGAATGAAGCACTAGAGTTATATTAAAGCTTATTTAAATACCTTTAAAATATGCTGTTAATTTTCATATTTGCACTAAACCATTTTAAGGCTGAATTTGTACATTTAGATTTTTAAGCTTTTTTTTTGGACACTGGACTGAGTTGAGAAATATTTCATCTTTATTTTCATTTACTCCTTTGATTGCGATGTCGCGCAGTGCCGTGAGCTCTGGGTTGTGGTTTGGTGTGAAACGTGGAAATGACGCAGGTAAGGAGCTGCTGGGGGTTTTTGGAAACCTGTATGCTGTGCACACCTGAAACAGTTTGTGGGCCATCCCTGTTTTGCAGTCTTTCAGCTTCTATATAGTGCGTGTGGTGTGTGTGTATATATGCATATATATAATAAAGTTATATTTTGGAAAAAAAATGTGTTTTCCTTTCTGCCTTTCCGTTTGGAGTGTGAGGGGTTTGTGCAGGGAAAGACGTGCCCAGGGGCTGCACTGTAACTCACAGAATCCATCAGCTGGGAAGAGACCTCTGAGATCACCAAGTCCAACCTATGCCAGGGCACCACCTTGTCACTGTGACCAGGGTACTGCTGAGGGGCACGTCCAGTCCTTACTTAAATGTCTCCAGGGACAGTGACTCCCCCACCTTCCTGGGCAATATTTAATCACCTGTTGAGTGAAGAGATTCCTCCTGATGTCCAACCCGAACCCCTCCTGGTGCAGCTTTAGGCCATTTTCTGTCCCTTGTTCCTTGGGAGCAGNAGGGCACCACCTTGTCACTGTGACCAGGGTACTGCTGAGGGGCACGTCCAGTCCTTACTTAAATGTCTCCAGGGACAGTGACTCCCCCACCTTCCTGGGCAATATTTAATCACCTGTTGAGTGAAGAGATTCCTCCTGATGTCCAACCCGAACCCCTCCTGGTGCAGCTTTAGGCCATTTTCTGTCCCTTGTTCCTTGGGAGCAGAGCCTGACCCCCCGCCACCCCGGCTGCCCCCTCCTGTCAGGGAGTTGAGCAGAGCCACAAGGTCCCCCCTGAGCCTCCTTTGCTCCAGGCTGAGCCCCTTTCCCAGCTCCCTCAGCCACTCCTGGTGCTCCAGCCCCTTCCCAGCTCCATTCCCTTCCCTGGACACGCTCCAGCCCCTCAATGTCCTTCCTGAATGGAGGGCCCGGAACTGGACACAGCACTCCAGGTGTGGCCTCAGCAGTGCGCAGGGCAGGGGGGAAGCAGTTCCCTGGTGCAGCCCGGTGCCAGTGAACACACATGAACGCGAACACGCATGACACACATGACCACACATGCACACGAGCACACGAGGGCGCTGCCGGTTCCCGGGTGTGTCCCCCGCGGCCCCGCCCTGCGCTCAGCGCGGCTGCGCGGCCCCGCCCCGCGGTCACGCGCGCTGCCGGGGGCCATGGCGGCGCACCTGAGCTCGGGCCGGGTGAACCTGACGGCGCTGCGCGAGGCGGGGCGGCGCGAGCTGCGCGAGTTCCTCGACAAGTGCGCGGGCTCCAAGGTGGGCACGGCGGGGCCGAGGGCACAGCGGGGCCGGGGTCCAGCGTGTGGCCGCTCTGATGCCGCTGTCCCTTCCCGCAGGCCATCGTGTGGGACGAGTACCTGACCGGCCCCTTCGGGCTCATCGCGCAGTACTCGCTGCTCAAGGTAAGCGCCGCGGGGTTCGAGGGCAGGCGGCCGGGCCCCTCCGGTCCCGCACTCGGCTGACGGCCGGGCCTCCGCGCAGGAGCATGAGGTGGAGAAGATGTTCACGCTCAAGCCGGGCCGGCTGCCCCCGGCCGACGTCAAGAACATCATCTTCTTCGTGAGGCCCAAGCTGGAGCTGATGGACATCATCACGGACAACGTGCTCAGGTACCGCGGGCAGGGCAGCGCAGCGCAGGGCGGCCGTCAGCAGGGGACGGGTGTGGCCTGAATCACCGTGGGGTTTGTTAAACCTGTGCGGGGAACAAGGAACGATGTGCAGACCCCAAACTGCAGCACAGCCACTCTGGGGCTTGAGTGGGGCTGCGAAACACCCTGGGCAGGGGGGTTTCACCTTGGCTGCGATGCAGAGGGTGCGTGCCTCCCTGTGAGGATGTACATTCCTTCCAATTAGTTGGAACGAGTCATGCTTGGATTGCTGTGCCTTTTGGGAACTGCAGGACAACCACGTCCCCTTGCCGTGGTGTCAGAGCTGTGGCTGCATAAGGCTGGACACTGCCACTCAAAAGCTGGAAGTTGGCAATAACCCAGTGCAGCGTTCCTATTTCATGTGAATCCGGTGCCCCCTGCCCGTGCTTTGTGCTGCTCCCGTGTGCAGTGAGTGACCGTGTGCTGCGCTCCTGCTGTGACTTTTCCAGGGAAGACAGAGGCCGCTCTCCGCAGAGGGATTTCCACATCCTGTTCGTGCCGCGCCGCAGCCTCCTCTGCGAGCAGTGGCTGAAGGAGCAGGGCGTGCTGGGCTCCTTCATCCACCGCGAGCAATACAGCCTGGACCTGATCCCCTTTGACGGAGACCTGCTCTCCATGGAGTCCGAGAGCGCCTTCAAGGTGAGCACTTGTCTCGCCCTCGAGGAAAATGCAGTGTGATTTTGTGCTGGATGTTGCTGGTGGTGCAGCAGCTTTCAGAGGGTTTGTGGGTGACCTGCACAGCAGGGAAAGGCCTTGCAGAGCAAACAGGGCTTGATCCTGGGGCCTGAACTTCCGTGTGTGTTTTCACACTAAACACTGAAGGAACAGAGTCACTACACCAAGCTGCAATGCAGTTCCTCCAGCTTCAGCTGCTGGTGTTACTGTCACAAATGGAGCATTCCCGAGGCTTAAAGCACTCAGGTGTCACAAGGAGCCAGCATGGTTTGTGTTGCTGCTCAGCCAGGGAGCCACGCACGATGGTTCTCACTGCACTGAGCATTAACAGCTGTCACATCCCAGCTGCATGTCCTGTGTTCCCAGAGTGCTGCATACAGGGACAGGACAGTTTGGGAGTTTCTTGGCCCTCTCTGCCCTATGATGTGTAGCCCAGAGGATGTGTCAGGGCTTGCAGCTGTAATGAGGTGTTGGGTATTCATACAGGCCTAATTAGCAGGAGAGGGTCCTTGCAGTCACTTTCTTTTACTCCATCAAACTGGGTTTGTGTCTGGTGCTTCAAAATATTGCATTGTCTGGTCATCAAAAAATGATTTGATGTACTGACAGCACAGATAATAAGGTCCATATTTGCCAACAGCCATAGTTTGTCCCCAGCCTGTGTCCCCTCTGAACTGTTCACATGGACCTCACTCTGCTGTGGAGCAGCTGTGTTGGATTGACACCTTCCATCAGAATCCCTCTTGTTCTTTAGGAATGTTACCTGGAGAGCGACCAGACCAGTCTGTACCATGCAGCAAAGGGGCTGATGACGCTGCAGGCTCTCTATGGAACCATCCCGCAGATTTTTGGGAAGGGCGACTGTGCTCGGGTGAGGCTGAACAAATGCATCTTGTTCTTTGGAACTGCCTTAAGGAGTGTTGTTTAAGTGCATCTCTGGGTTTTTTTAATGCAGCCATAACACACTGCTTCTCTCTGATCAGCCTGTGCTTTAATTGGTATCTTTTGTGGTGAGGGAGCAGCTTGAGGTGAATGCAGTGCTTCGGCCATTGCTGTCTTGCTGAGCTGCAGAGAGCAGCTTCTGTTTTCTCAGTCTCGTCCTGCCCCATCCATCAGCCAGTCTGTACCTCCTGCCATCCCCTTCCTTTACGAGCAGGGCCCAGGGGTCACATCCGTCTTCTGTGGCCTGCACCATAACCAGAGTGATGTGATTTCCTTCCAGCACGTGGCCAACATGATGATCAGGATGAAGCGCGAGTTCCCCGGGAGCCAGAATTCCGTATTTCCTGTCTTTGATACCCTCCTGTTGCTGGACCGCAACGTGGACCTGCTGACCCCGCTGGCCACGCAGCTGACGTACGAGGGGCTCATAGATGAGATCTATGGGATTCAGAACAGTGAGTCCTGTGGGGAAGGGGCAGGTTTCCCGTGTCCTAAGAGGTTTCCCATGTCCTGGGGCAGGTTGCAGTGCGTTGAGTTGGGTTTGTGCTTCACTTAATGGGTGTGACGTGGGAGCAGCTCAGCTGAAATCAGTGTGGGGTTGGTTCAGTCTCAAGTTGGAGCCCATCAAGATCCACTCTGGCTCTTTTTGCCTGGGAAGAGGAGCCAGGTACAGTCTGTGGTTAATGAGAGGGTGTATTTTGACTGTTGGCTGGGTGCAGGCACAGTGACACAGCACGGAGTGTGTGAGTGGAAATGCTAGCCTGTGCCTTCAGCCTCCATCCTGGCTGGATCACGTGCCACACTGAGGGGACAGGGACAGTTTGTGAAATGCCACTTTCATAATGCTCTCCTGCTCTTCAGGGGGTAAGAAGACTCCAGGGAGGCATTTATGGGCTGTAGTCCCTCCTGCTGGAGTGGACTGGCTGCTGGGCTGCCTCCAAGCCTCTCTGAAAGCAGGGCAGCTGGCACTTGGGTTCTGAGGTTCTGATGTTTGTGTAGGTCCCTGGCTGAGTACAGTGAGACTCCTTAATTAACACAGGCACTGAGTGGTTTGAGTGTTTATATTTGCTTTGCTGCTCAGAGCAGTGTCCAGCTCAGGGGACACATTTCCTGCTGATCTTAACTTCTGGTGATGAAGTTCCAGTCCTTATAAGGGTCGTTTCTCTGCATTTGGTAGCTTATGTGAAGCTCCCTCCTGAGAAGTTTGCCCCGAAGAAGCAGGGTGAGGGTGGGAAGGATCTCCCCACGGAACCCAAGAAGCTCCAGCTGAACTCTGCAGAAGAGCTCTATGCTGAAATCCGAGACAAGAACTTCAATGCTGTGGGGTCAGTGCTGAGCAAGAAAGCCAAGATCATCTCAGCAGCCTTTGAGGTGAGACCTGTGTCCGGCAGTGCATCAGATAATTCACAGTCTGTGTTCAGCAGGGCTGGGACTGGCAGCTCAAGCTGCTCCCATGCAGTAATCCCCCAACCAGAGAAAAACGAGGTAGTCTTCAGAAGCCCTTCCAGTCTGTTCCCCTGGCCTGGGATGAGTTCAGCTCCGCTTGGACTGTTCTGAGTAGGTGTTGGTCAAATCTCCTTTTAAGAAGCCTGTAGTAATGTGGATCCTCGTTTCTCCCCACACCTCTGTTCTGGGGCTTTCCCTCTGCTCAGAGCTTGCCTAACCCACCCTTGTGCTGTGTGAGCCCACAGTTCCCATAACAGGAATTGCTCTCTGCAGTCTGCAGGACAGTCAGGTGCTGCTTCCCTCTGCAGGAAGCCAAAGGGGATTTTTAGCATGCTGATCAGTTCCACTTGGCTGCTCTTGTTACCTGTTCCCTGAAAGGTCCTTTCCCCTTCAGGATGCTGAGAAAAGGCTTTAAGCAATAAAACACCAGAATGTACTTTCACAGACTATTACGGTTGGCATCAAAAACAGTTGAAATGTGCAAAAGACATTGTCTTGCAGGAGGTTTCAACTGTAAATTCATGCTCATGTGTCATCTCAGACAAATCAGGAGAGCTGTGTGGGGCACATTTGTGGTTTTGTTGAAAACATACTGTTGATGATTCATAAACTGAGGTCCCATATCTCATCTTCCTGACCTCATGGGTACTCTCAAAAGAACTTGTTTCATTCTTTGATTGTATTTCTGGGGTGGGGGTGGGGGGCTTTTTTAGCCTCTCCACCTCTGCCACATCTAAGACGAGGTAGTGGCACCTTAACTGAAATACTGAGTGCTCAGCCTCATCCCCCAGTGCAGGTCTACTTCTGCATTATTAGTGCTGGAGGTGCTAAAGATGGATTGTTCATACTGGTTGTTAAGAAAAGAGAACTTTTAAGAAATTGTCAGCAGGAATAGGTGCTAATGAAACAGCAGCGTATTGGCAGCAGAGGACTAGTTAAATTGCAGGCTCCATCATTATTCTCCTGCCTGCACTTGCCCATTTAAATCCTTCACATATGAGTCAAATTATTACTATTTTTACTCTGAGTTGCAGCAAGAGGCAAGTAGCCCAAATGCAGTGCAGACCTCTGGAGCTGAACTCTGCACGGTGCTTCAGCACATCCTGCCTCAAAACCTGGCACGTTGTTGCCACCAAGTAGAGTGAATGGCAGACCCTGCCAGTCCCATTCCTCAGCACCTTGCACTCCTCCTCCAAGGGGAGGTGTTCCCCAGCTCTGGCAGCCTAGAGCTCCATATCAGCCATCAAAGCAATTTCCTCTTTGCGTGGAAAAAGGGAGTTTTCCCTGGCAGGGAAACTGAGGAGCAGATAGTGATGGCTTGAGTCAGACAAATGTGGATAAAATTATTTACAACACTTGGATAATGGAAAATAACAGTCTGATGATCCTGCTGTATTACATGCTGCCTCTCCCCATGATCCAAGGTAATGCTGTGGCTTCAGTGTAAGCATCTAAAGCCCTTTGTCTAAAAGGCTGCGTGGCTCTAACTCCCTACAGGGAGTGCAGTAAAACAGTTCTTGATAAAATGATCTGGTTGGTGTTACTAATGTGAACAAGGCCTAACCCAAGTGATGGATTTCTTCAGGAAAGGCACCACGCCAAGACTGTTGGAGAGATTAAGCAGTTTGTGTCCCAGCTGCCTCACATGCAGGCAGCGAGGAGCTCGCTGGCAAACCACACCTCCATCGCAGAGCTCATCAAAGACATCACCAGTGAGTAGGAATAATGTAAATCCAGCAGGATGCCAGATAACTTGATGGACATCACTCAGCCTGGCAAAACCTGGCTTTGCTCCATCCAGTGCATCTCTGCTGAAATGTTAAATGTAAAACATGAGCTGTCAGTTGTTGTTGTATTGATTTTCATTCTTTTCCCAAAGCATCTGAAGATTTCTTTGATAATTTAACAGTGGAGCAAGAGTTCATGTCTGGAATAGATACAGACAAGGTAAGTAGATAATGGCAATTAGAGACTCTTAAATCTTCAAAAAATGGATTTTTTTCCATTTGGTGGTTTTTTTTTGAGAGGAAACATCGGATCCAGATGATGTCCAGTGAAATGGATCTCTGAGTTACCTGTCACAACATTACATGCCTGTGTACAGCTGGCATGCTTGACCTGTCCTGGGGCACCCTGTGCTCTGAGGGATCAGTGGAACATACAAGATGGTTAATAAGAATTTTTCAGTATATCAGGCAAAGTCTGGCTACTCAGTGTGGAGCTGACATGCTCTAGGGAGAGCCCAGGTGGAACCAGTGCTGGGTCACTGTTTTACAGATGGTCCTGAGCTGCCTGGAGAGCAGCTGCTCTTCTTTCATGTTGTCTTGGAGATACAGGCAAACCAGATCTTTCTTTCCAGGTCTTACGGGCACTTTAACAGTTCTTTAAATAACCCCTTATGTATTTTATTTAATAGGTTAACAATTATATTGAAGACTGCATAGCTCAAAAACATCCATTAATCAAGATCTTGCGTCTCGTTTGCTTGCAATCCGTGTGCAATAGTGGGCTGAAGCAGAAGGTTCTGGACCATTACAAAAGAGAGATTCTCCAGGTTAGGCTCTAACATTTGGAGGAATAAATTCCTGAGAAAATCCACGTCCCATCTTCAGCTCTACACTTCAATTCTAGACAGACACACCTTACACCTGAATAATGTGCACAGAGGGAGCACTGGGTTTCTGCCTGGGCTGATTCTTGGGAGGTGCTTGTGTGTATTACAACATGTAGATACAGAAGTTTACATCACTTTTTACTACTGTGATTTAAACACTCTATATTGTATATACTCTACAGCAATCTTAACCATAAAGCTTTTTTTAAACAAACATATTTTTTAAACAAACACATTTTTTAAACAAACATCTTTGCTTTTTTTTTCTGTTTTAAACACTAGTCATGGGTTATAACCATGGTATTAAAGGTGATTTCTTCATATTGCAGACTTACGGCTATGAACATATATTGACCTTAAACAATTTGGAAAAGGCTGGACTCCTGAAACCCCAGACAGGTGGCAGGAATAACTACCCAACCATCAGGAAAACGCTGCGCTTGTGGATGGATGATGTTAACGAGCAGGTAAACAGGCGCCTCAGCAGCAAACATCACCTCTAACTACAGAATTATGTGCAGCAGGAAAACCTCCTTTTTTATTTAATGTTACTGATTTCTTTGAGGCTGTTTTGCAGCATGAGGTAGCACTGACCTGCTGCTCTCTCTCTGTCTCTGTGCCCCCCAGAACCCCAATGACATCTCGTATGTGTACAGCGGCTACGCCCCGCTGAGCGTGCGCCTGGCCCAGCTGCTGGCCCGGCCGGGCTGGCGCAGCATCGAGGAGGTTTTAAAGATGCTGCCAGGGCCCCATTTTGAGGAGAGGCAGCAGCTCCCTACTGGCCTTCAGAAAAAGCGTAAGTTTGGCTTTCTTTTCCCATGGTTTACAGGGAAATGCGGCTCTCTGAGGGTGGAGTGAGGCAAACTGAAATCACAGCGGGCAGAGTCCAGGTCTCTGTCTCATCTCCCTGGCCCACAGCAGTGTTAGATGGACCTAACCCTCCTTTGACAAATGGTTTAATTTCTCATCAGAGTACTAAAATAAACCCTTAACTTACACTGTGATTTTAGTAAGTAACATTATGTGAAAGAGGGTCAGCATCCCTGTCAAACAGAAGCACATCCTGTAGCAGCTCCAGAGCCTGGCAGCAGACTGTGGATTGCTGTCCCAGACTGCTGTTCTCCTCTAATTCAGGTCATTTGAGTTTGAGTGACAGTTGATGCGGGGGAGCTGTAGAAATCAAACCAAGCCAACCTAGAACTCTGTGTGAACCCACAGGTCAGCATGGTGAGAACAGAGTCACCCTGGTGTTCTTCCTGGGGGGGGTCACGTATGCAGAGATCGCCGCGCTGAGATTTCTGTCCCAGATGGAGGATGGAGGCACAGAGTATGTCATTGCCACTACAAAACTGATCAACGGAACAACCTGGATCAAATCCTTGATGGAAAAACTGGAGCCTGCCCCGTTCTAGGGTGTGTGGTGAGAGACAGTAAACGTGAGAGGCCCTGTGTGCCACAAGCACGTCAGCTGCTGGTCTTGGCACGGCTGCTCCATCAGAGAAACGCGGCAGTGAAGGAAGCTCTCCTAGGACCAGCTTGTGAGCCAGTTACCCTCATCCCTTCTGCATTGGTGTCCCAGCTGTCTGTGGAACTTCCAAGCAGACAAGCAGGGTTAGAAGGCTCTAAGGATAAACAGTGGTAGAGAGAGATCCCTGCTCATGGTCTGACTTAGCAGCCACGCGCTGGGGGAGTGGGAATGTGTCCTGGTCCTTCTCTTTGGCAAATTGCTGCTTTTTTTCTTTCAGTTTAGCTTTGGTGGGAGATGTGATTATTGCTTTTTACCCTCCTAAGGTGGTCAGGAGGCAGGATGTTCTCTATTCCTGACTTCACACCAGTGAAGTCACTGAAGTCACTTCACTCTCTCTCTCTCTCTAGAGTACAAAAGTACAGTTCTGGTGCCTGATACATTCCATGGATGCATTGGATGTGTTAGTCAGAGATCTGTACACAGCTGTAACTGTGATCCTTAAGCATTTTACTTCACTTGTCCCCTGAAGGGATCACTGTGAGGGGACTTGTTTGTCCTAGGTACACCCACCTGACTCTGAAAAGCTCCTCCAGAGTCTGAATGACATCAGTGTGTTTTGAGTTTATGGCTGAAGACACACAAACACTCCCTGTGTAGGCCTAGGGCCAAAAATAGCTCGAACAGGGACCCAGTAAACAGTGGGTTTAAAACAGACACCTTTTTCACCCCCCTGTTCAGGTTATAAACTGTGGTATTTGCTGTCACAAGCTGTTGTAACCTCAAACTTACAAAATGGAATTTTCCATGAGTTTGGTGGCTGGGCCCTTGGCGTGCAAGAGGCAGCTTCTGGCTCCAGAGGCTTGGAAGGCAGAGCAGGGTCCGTGGTGGTGCCTGTGCTGCTGCTGGGCACTGTTGGTGTCCTCACAGGCTTTAACAGCAGCCACTGAGGCCTCTTCCAAACTGCAGTTCACTCTTAAAGACAACTAAAAAAAAGCCCACTCCTCCCCTTAAACCACTCTCCTAGCAAACATTTCTGCCTTAGTTATCATGTATAATATGTCCCAATAAATCCCTTTGTTTTTCCAAGTTGTCACAGTTGTGACTGTGGGTTTTGGTCTGTTTAACTCCAGTTGACTTATTAGAATAAAATAAAGATGTATTTAATCTTTTTTGGAAGTGTTTGCACACTCTCTCTCTCTCTCTAGAGTACAAAAATAAACTAAATAAAACAAAACCTTGCACTGTGGTAGATGTATCCTTGTCTCCCCATCCCAGGATAACTGAATAACTGAATTACTTAAGTTGAAACTATTTTTCTAACATCCAGGTTTTTTTCAATTAAGGCTCATGCAAAATTTCATTCTGTTCTGCCACCTAACATACTACATTAGAAGGATTTGTGGGATTTCTTAGCTTTTGAAGAAAAATACTATTTCAGTCACTGGAGGCTTTCTACTTCAGGTGAGGAGGCAACTTGTGGACAGACTGGACAAAAACCATGCTGCAACTTCAATGATGCAAGAGGAGCAAACATGGATTGTTTGCTTTCCAAGTTCCACTTAAAGTAGCTAATTTCAGAGTATTTAAAAGGAAAACTGAATTAGGTTTGGATCAAAAATTAGATGTTACTGTGCAGAAAAAACCAAGAAATTGACTCAGAGCAAGAGTGTGTCCTTGGGTTGCCCTTGAGGGTCCAGAGACCTACAGATAGTATCACAATTTCCAGATTTTTTTTTTTTTAAATCTTAACAGTTGAACTAATCCCAAGGAAATAGTGAGCAGGCTGGTTTCTGAGCTAAGGTGCTGCTGTGTAAAAGCTAAATCACAGGTGAATAAAGGAAAGCACACAAAGGCTGGCTCACCTTTCCCTGGCCAGCAAGTCAGTAACACTAGAGGCAAAACTTTTTTTGGTGTTTACACCAGACATTTGGCAAACTCTTAATTCATCACCAACATTGGTGCCTATTTTTTTGCAGCCTGCACCAGCACTGAGCTAGACCCGTGTAACCACTCCACCTAAACAAAGCCTCTTCCTGGAACTATTCAGCAACAAAATAAAAGCTATCCTGACGTTGATCAATTCCCTGGAGGAGCAATTACTATTTAACAGGCTTCCTGAGCAGCTGATGATGTTCTGCTTCTGTCCAAGGCCCTGCTGACCATGCGGGTAATAATTTGATAACAAGAGAACCTAATTAAATTAAGGGACCGTTTTCTGCATCATAATATCTTTGTAGGTAAAAGATTTGATTTGCAGTACATAATCCTTCTCTCTGCTGTCTGCATTACTACAAAAAAAGAAAGAAAACATTACCCAACCTCTGCCCCAAAAGACTTTCACTTTTCATACAACGTTATCAGAAGCAGTTTTGCTAAAAAATAAACATGCAGCCTGGCTCCTTCCTCCCCTCACTGTAAAAGAACTGCAGCACTTGTGCTCTAAAAGGTCAGGATGACTCCTTGGGAGGGAGGGTAAGGAGGGTAAGCAGTGACCTGGGGACAGTGCAGGGATTAGGCTGCCTTCAGCCCTCACTGACTTTTGGTAAAAGATCCTGGCTCAGCCTGCACAGTCCCACCTGGGGGATGAGCCCCAGCTGTGTGTGAGCATCCTCCTCCTCCTGGAGTGGCTCACAGAGCACAGAGCACTCGGGGAACGGAGCAAGAGGCACTGCAGCTGTTGGGATAACAGAATAAAACGTGTAAGATGACACAACGTTTTGTTAGAGGCAACCCCCCACATCTCAGCAAATGCAGGTTCTGATCTGGTGACTCTAAGCCCTGGCACTGGAACTCTGGAAAAGCAGTTGCCAAAAGCCCCCAGGGGAAGGGGAGTGTTCGGCTGCTCCGAGCACCACGGCGCTGTCGGATCATAAGCGGTGCTGACCACACCTAGAGCTCAGTCCTCGTGTGGGCTGCACACACACACTCTGCTCCCGCTCCCGGATCACAGCGGGATCAGCCTACGGCACAAACCCCTGCAAGACAGAAATTCAAGGGACAGCTGCAGACCAAAACCAGGGAGAAACACAAACTTGCCGAAGTAGAGCCCGCCAGCTACCCGGGTAAGCAGTTTATTTCTTTATCAGCATCTTTCTAGATAACCAGAAATCTCACACAGCCTCTGGACAGAAAACTGTAACGCTCCGAACAACAGGGAAACCACAACTGGTTTAAAAATGCTGTAACTCCTGTACTGTATACATGTGCCTGAGCTTGGAATGGAACAGCTGAACTCTTTTAACATATCCAAAAAGTGAATTCTTTATCACAAGAGCTCTTTAAAAAACAATCTAAGTGGCAGGACGGAAATTCAGTTTAGTATAGCTGGCTTCATGCTGTTCAGAAGAGAAATAATCCTTCGGGGCTATTTTTTATCTTAAGTCTGATTTTAGACTCCCTTTATGTGTTTGACCAAGAGTGTTGATATTGTTGATTAGGCACAGTTGCAATCAAAATTTAAAAGAACATGTCAATTGAAGAGTTTATAGAATTTTTTAGGTGGGTTTTCACAGCTTCAAATCTAAGAAGCCAGTGACTTTAGGGAAAAAGTTCAGATTTAATTCACACTAACAAATGAGCAATCACTTCCAAAGCAATGGTACATACGACTATAGAATACAGCTAACAAGATTAATTCTAAGGCATCTTTTCCCATGTTTTCCATTTAACAGTTATTTTTAACGAGAGATATAAATATTTGCCTGTGCGAACTTGTATTTAAGCCTCAGTGTTCGTCATTCTTAAACAAAAGGCTCAGTTTGTGCCAGTACCTCCATTAGACGCAATTATAGAATTAAATATTAATGGTGGCTTCCTTGGAGGAATTGACCACTTTGGTCAGAACACGCTGCTGGTAATGCACCATCAGCGGCCGCTCTGATCCTGACGCTTCCTGGACGCACAGCCACTGCCCCAGGGGAGAGATTCCAGGAGCCAGCTGGACTCTGTAAGGGCCCCCAGCCTCACCCACTCAACCATGCCCACTGCCTGTGTCTGTATTCCCATCTGCTTCCTCACCAGTCCTGATCTGGAGACTTTGATCAGATCCCAAACTCTCTTTGAACACCTTGGCAGGACTCTGAACAGGCCCACACCAGTCACCTACAATCCTCCAGGTGGCCTTCAAACCTCCCGAACACACGATTTTTCCCCAGGGCAGGGTGGTCTCCCTGCTGTGAAGACTCACCTTGTCCCTCTGCTTCCAGGCCGAGAAGGAGCAGGGAGAAGCCAGCCCCAGGGAGCCGGGAGAGCCATGCCGGACTCCTTCGCTATCCACTTCCTCAAGGTGCTGAGGGAGCTGCTGGCCTTCGTGCTGTTCAGCTACACGGTGCTGCTCGGGGCGCTGCTGCTCGCCGGCTGGACCACCTACTTCCTGGTGCTTAAATGAGAGCTCTGCTCCTGCTCCTGCCCCTGCTCCTGCTCCCACGGGCTTTCCAGAGGCACCAGGCTCCACGGCGCAGCTCCGCACACGGGATAGAGGCCCCTTCCCCCTGCGCCAAACCTGCAAGAGTTTTGTGCTGTTACTGCCTCTTGGCAGTCTTATTTTACTATGTAAAAACAATAAAAGTTAAAAGAAAAGGTATCCCCGTGCATGCGCTTTACAGATCCTTGTGGCTCTTGCGGATTCTTTGTGCCTCCTGGACATTTTGTTTCTGTTCCCTGAGCTACTTAAAAGCCTCCCAGCAGTTTTCTCCTGAGATTCCCACCCCGCCGAGCGCAGCACAGGGGATGGCAGGGATGCAACACCATTCCAGCATCTCAACAAACAAGTCCCACCTTGTCCTACTCTGCCTCATTAAGGGTGCGAAGGCAGACACACAGAAATTACTTGTAATTTGTTTTAGAAGCCCTGGAAAAAGCCATTTCAAATCAGCACAAGGTTCCCCTCTCCCTACAGTTTTACGAGGTACAGGGTTGTTACCTGGCGCTCTCGGGTGTGCCAGGCTTTTCTACAAGCATTTAAAGCATGGGATTAGATGAAGGATGTGTGATACACCACTTCCTCAGCAAAGTAACCTGCTCTGAGTAACTGAGTCTCTGAGAACAGGAGAGAGAGTAGGAAATTCTGCTATAAATAAAAAGAATTTGTTTAATTGATCAAGGCCTTTTTTTGTGTGTGGAATTACACAGGAAGCCTTTGCTGGAAAAGGTAGTGATTATCACAGGGAACTACCCAAAATCAAAGCAGCATCTTGTACTTTAGAACAACAAAGATTAATTAAACCAGTGAAGTGAGGAGCAGCATCGGTGTCTCTGAGCTGGTGATCACGATCTGTCCCTGCTGGAATTACCTTTTACCCAATGGGAGCTGATTTCAACACAGATGCAGAGCTGGGTTTTTTAGTTCCTTCCTTATCTTGGGGGTTCTGCCCAATGTCCTCATGGCCCATAAATTCCTCATTTCTTGTGTCCAAAGCCTTCTTCCCAAGCTTTGTTAACCATCCCCAGATCTAAGATCACTGAAACACATCAAGCCCTAAACCTTAACAATGCAATTCCACCACTGAGTAATTCGGTTTTCTAACACCTGGACATCACTCAAAGCTTGTTGGCTGCTCTGTTTCACCGATTAAATCTTGTTGATTCGGCTCGAAAGCTACAAAGATCAAACACCAAAAAACAGCCTTTCTTAAAGAGAATTTTCACACGTTCCACAGTTTGCAACATTTAGGCAGGGCCATGTTTCAATAATCCCCTTCTCATTCCCAGCAACTGGGCAAATTACTGCCTATTTCTGACCCTCAGGACGTTGGGCACCTCAGCAAAACACGGAGGGCGCGTCTCCCAACACCATGTGTGCTCCACAGGGCCGTGACGGCGGGGGGGACGCGAGGACATCCCTGGGGACATCTCTCGCTCCGTCCCTCGCTCCGTCCCTCGGTCCCTCCTGCCTCAGGTTCCCGCCACAGCCCTCACGGCCCCGCGCGCCCCTCCCCGTGCCCGCGCTCTGCCCCGCCCACTCCACCGCCCCCTCCGCAGGCGCGCGCGGTGACGTCACTTCCCGCGCGCCGGGCGGGCCAAGATGGCGGCGGGCGGGCGGTGGCTCCGGAGCTGCTGCTCCGTGCTCAGGTACCGCGGCGGGCCGGGGAGGGAGAGGCTGAGGGGGAGACGCGCTGCCCACACCGCGCTCCCCACCCGCGGGGTGTAGGTTAAAGAGTACACGGTATAAAAGAAGGAAAACCGGCCAGTTGTTTTCATTAAATTGCTGTCGAACAACAACAACAAAAAGTTCTCATTGCTCTCTGTGCTTCTGTTTTTCCGCTCGAGTATTTCCGTGGTAGACCCTGACCCCAGGGCATTTGCACAGCTTGGGTTGTAAATAAAACTGGCCACACAGACCCAAGTGTCGCTGGATTGTAACAAACCTGTCACATTTCTCATCTGCCTGTACCACACGCCACTTTTAAGCATGTTTTCTAAACTAGTTTCCAGCATTATTGACTATCAGCAGTATGCTGGTACCAGATAACACACGGTTTTTTTCTGAAAGTGTTAATAATGTATCAGTTACTGTGCTTGTCTTTTCTTGCACTTATAATTAAACACTAATACAAAATTTAAAACAAACTTACTCGTAACTGTTACTTAGCTGCATCACAGAAGCCTGGCACAGACAAGTTCCCCTCGAACAGCTTCTGGGTGTTCTTCTCCTCTTTGATTGCTTTTTCCCACCGCACACAGGGGATGTTTCTGGTGCTGAACTTTGCCTCTTGCCTTTCCAGACGCAGCTTCCCAGTCCTGGCCAGCGTCCGGCAGCGAGGCCTCACAAGTGGACGGTGGCACCAGGCTGTGGGGCTGGGGGTGGCCCTGTGCGCTGTCCCCGTCGTGGAGGTACCCCCAGCACCCCTTCCTTGCAGCAGTTTAACCCCCAAACCCACCTATTCAGCCTGGTTTTCCCCCTGGGATTGCATCCTCTGGGAGAGCTTGGCTGTGCAACCTCGCAGCGAGGCTTTTCCTCACCTTTGTGTTTGATTGGCATCCGTAGGGAGGGCGATGGAAAGGTCACTCGGGTGTCTTGTGTTGCAGCAGCAGAGCTCGGGGTCCCTCAGCAACGATGCCCTGATCAGAAGAGCCGTGTCCCTGGTGACAGACAGCACAGCCACGCTGCTCTCCCAGACCACCTACGCGCTGATCGAGGCGCTCACCGAGTACACCAAGGTGAGCTCGGGGCTCACACGCCTGGCACGAGCCACTGCTGGGAGTGCCAGCTGGTCTGGCACTAACTACACCTCTTAAACCACGCTCAAAATGAGCTTTTGCAAAATTAGTTTAACCAAAGAGGTGGTGGGGGGGGGGTGCA
>VZRR01002305.1:254022-321149 GCA_013398015.1 Oreocharis arfaki
GGTTGAAGATGTCAGGTCCCTCAGGAGCTGTGGGGTCACTTTTCTACGCCAAATGTAGAAGTTACTTTTAGCTTTGTTAAGGTGTTGATTTTTGGATTAGAATTAGACAATCCCAGAATGGTTTGGGTTGGAAGGACCTTAAAGCTCCTCCATTCCCGTGAGCAGGGACACCTTTCACTATCCCAGGGTGCTCCAAGCCCCATCCAGCCTGGCCTTGGACAATTTCAGGGATGGGGCAGCCACAGCTTCTCTGGGCAACCTGTGCCAGATCCTCACCACCCTCACAGCCAAGAATTTTTCTCTAACTAACCCCTAACCCCATCTAACCCTGCCCTCTGTCAGTGTGAATCCATTCTCCTTTCCTGTCATTCCATGCCCTTGTAAAAAGTCCCCCTCTTTACTTAAGGCAAAACAACCCTGGAACTCAGAACTGGGGCTGAAGAAACTCACAACAGTGATTTATATTACCTGTGCACTGAGTTACTCTGTTCTTGGGCATTTTATTGCCCTTCTCTGCCTTTCTATGGCCATGAACTGAGTTCCATCAGAAGAATGGAGCAAGCCATACATAAGTCTGAAACAAGAAGACACAGCTTTAATTTTGCAAATAAAGTGCCAACTTGAGTAAAGCATTTGCATTCCAGTTTACATCCTTGTCAAGTACATCAAGTATATGAAGAGTAATTTTGCAATTAACACCAGGTAACAAACACTGAGACAATGCCAGAGCTGTACAGGTTGTCGTGGTAACTGTGCAAAATGATTCCTTCACAGGCAGTTTATACCCTGGTGTCTCTCTACAAGCAATACTCGAATCTCCTTGGGAAAATGAACTCAGAAGAGGTGGATGCAGTCTGGCAGGTGGTCATAGGAGCCAGAGTGGATGTAAGCGAACAAACCTCCCTTCCCTCACCATCTCCACACCATTCTCCACAGCTCAGGGGTCTGTTACACTTTGTTAATTCTTTATCCTGCTCCTAGATGACCACCAAGCAGCAGGAATACCTCAGGCTGGAGTCCAGCTGGATGACGGCGCTGCGGCTGTCGGAGATGGCGGCAGAGGCTGCGTATCAGTCAGGTGAGCACAAGCAGCAACACTGAGCCTCTGCCCCTTTTCCCTTTCTCAACACAGTTCAGACACACAGTGTACATTGAGTTAACATCACAATTGACAGCTGGTGCCTGGTTTTTAGAGATGCTGAGCACATACATTCTTTTTTTGCCTATGAGTCTGAAGATGTGTTGAGAAGTAGGCCTGGAAACTTCACATGTGGTTTAGGTCAACACTAACCATGGCCAAAAATGTTTGAGGGAAGTGTTCAGTTATTTTTAAGTGCAAGGCTCAAACATGGTCCTGAGAGCCACAGAACTAAGGCTGCCTGTGAGTCCAGTAGGGCTTTCCAGCTGGATTCAGGTATATTTAAAAAGAAAAGATACTAATTTTGGTCTTTCGTCTGTGGAGAAATTTGAGAGCTCCAATGTTGAGTTATGGGCTGGTTTATGGTAAATGGGCAAAGTTACTGGAACAGAGAAGGGAGGGAAAGCAGTGAATATACAGAGACACCCTAACTCTGTAAGTGCCTGGAAAAGACCCAGAATCTGTAGGAGCTTGGGAGGAGAATGGTGGGAGTTCAGCAGTGCCACAGGTATTCCCACTGCTGTAGGTGCCAGGATGGGACAAGGACTGAAAGGTTCTGGCACACAAGGACTGGGCTGGGCTTAGCTTCAAACCCACTGGCACAAGGTGATCACTCCTATCCAACTTCAGCTGTATTGCACTGGGATGGAAGAATTCAAGGGAGCAGTGAAATCTCAAAGCAGACAAATGGTTTGAGGTAAATGAACAGTAAATGCATTGAGCATTAACACAGCCCAAGAGCCACCACAACACAGCAAAGCAGAAGATAATCCCAGCCATTTCCTTAGCTTCCAGTGCTCCTGTAACCCTGTGTGTGTCAATCCTTCCCTCCAGGTGCAGACCAGGCCTCAGTGACAGCCCGCAGCCACATCCAGCTGGTGAAGTCCCAGGTGCAGGAGGTGCGGCTGCTGTCCCAGAAAGCAGAGACCAAATTAGCTGAAGCTCAGACAGAGGAGCTCATAAAAGCCCAAGGAGAGGACTCCTCATTGCCACAGGGTGTTTTAGGAAATACAGATTCAGGTGATGACCCTTACCTTCGGGAGGACTGAACAGAACTGAAGTCTGAGGGTCAATCACAAGTTGAACAGTCCCAAGCTCTTAAGTGTGGGATAGTGTAAAACTGCTGAAATAAGCCTGTGATTCCATTTTTTTCCCCCAAAAAAGGATTGCTTTACAAATCAAGTATTTGGAGGTCCTCAATTTTGTTTGTAACTTACCTTGTTTGTAATACTTTTGGATTCATTTATTTAAATGTTTATCTATGCAAATGTGAAGACTGTTATCAGGGATGGCCTGGTGGTAATCGTGTCTCTGCTTGGAGGGTCCTGCTGCTCCCTTGGCGTGTTTGTGGGAGCTCATTAGGGATCAGCCAAAGATGTGTATTTAAAGATCCTTGTTTTTAACCTGTGAGGTAAATGATGTCTGTGAGGAAATGCCTTTATTAAACTGTACAACAGCAGCTCTTTGTGGGTGTGTCCATTTGGGAAGAGATTAGGCCCTGCTTTCTATTTGAATTTAAAAGTTTTTAACCTCTGAGCTGGCAACTGCGCTAAATCACAGTGAGCTGCAGTCAGGGGGAATGTTTGTTCTGGAGCTGAGAACTTCCCATGGAGTCACCCAGGCTCTTGGTGCAGTTGTGTTCAGCACAGCAATTTATTTCACCCAGAGTCACCTCTGGAGAGGGCTCCCCAAGGAAACAAAGGGGAGGTTTAATTTTCAAGATACTGTGGTTATGAATGAAATTGTTTTGGCTGCTGCTGCATACTGTTCTACAAAGCAGTGAGCAAAAGAGAGTTTTACATATTTGAATGCTTCCCAGTGCAAGTTTCAGGAAATGATCTTAATTACTTCTTTTGCAAGCCTAATGTTTCACTGCAGGTTTCAAAACTACAGTTGTCTTTCACTGTGTTCATTTCCTAACTCGACAGCTGTTGTGAAATTTGCTTTGTAGAACAGCATCCACTAGAACTTCATCACTGATGATTGGAAGCAGTTAATCCCCATCTTCCAGGTTGTGTAAGAAAACACACTAATCAAAGATTTTTCACCACCAGTTAGCATCTGATGCACTGCGTCTGTGTCAAGGTTGCTGTTACTAAATTAAGTTGTGCCTCACCAGGAGTTTTCTTACCTCCAGCATATATTGTGTCTCATTTGGGTTGCCTTTGGAACAAATGCAGTCTCAGGTGCACAGCACTGTTCACTTATAGATTAAGTATTAAAAAAAAAATTACCAAACCATCTTTCTTGCTCCTCACAGGGTGCTGCTGTATCCAAGGGGGAAGGCACAGTCTGGAATTCAGCTCACAGGGAGCTGCCGGTGTCTCCTGTGCCAAACACAGCTTTGGGCTGGAGCATTAGGGAAAAAACCACTATGATGAGAGGATTACTTGAGTGGTGGCACAGCCAAGCCCTCAGGAGCCAAATGCACCCTCAGATCAACCTCTAACCACAACTGCTCTCATTTGGTACCTTGTGCAGTTGAAGAACATCTGCCAAGCCCCTGACCTGAGTGCACAAACAAGTTGTGTACCTTTCAGGATGCCACAATAGCTCTACTCAGATGTTTGCATGGCACTGCCAGGAGCCTGCAAAGCCAGGAAAGTCCCTCTTCCCTTTTCAGGGCCTGCTCCCAGCCCTGCTGTGACCTTACTTGTTTAACTGAGTGTCCTGTTTTTCCTTCCCAAGAGCTGTTCCCACACACATCCAGCCTGACGTGACTGGAACCAGCCAGTCAGTCCAGTCAAGCCAAAGTGGGAGTGAGGAGCAGGAATGGCTCCACATCACCTCCAAAATGGGGCAGAAGGGAGTCCCTCACCTTTGTTAGGAAGTGAGAGCTGCCAGTTGGGGGTTAGCCCATACACCTAAGCCCACAACAGACATGACATCATGCTCTGTGCTCCTGAGTTTGCACTGGGAATCATCAAGTGGATCACAAAAGTGCTGGCACAGCAGCTCACAGGGCACCATGGTGCCCGCTCTGTCCAGTCTCCTCTCCAGGACCAGCAGCAGTGCCCAGAGAATTGTGCCCAGAACCTGGGGTTTGCTGCTGACACTCAGCCTTGTTTACAAAGCCAGCTCACCTGAAACTACACACAGACACTTTCTCAGCTACAGTTAATTAAACCCCGTTGGAGCTGCAGCAGAAAACACAGTAGCAGCTTGCAAAAGATCGCACTGAGGACGGACACCCACCAATTCTTTGAGACAAACCCCTGCTCACACCCGGCACAAAAACAGCTCATGTGAGGTGGCACCTTCTGCCCCAAGAGCCTGAGTTAGCCCTGGGGTTCAGCCAGAGCTACCCCAGGTGCTCCAGAGGGCCAAGGGAGCATATCCTGGCAGCAGTCCCTGAGCCTGTGCAGCCCTGAGAGCACCCACACCCCTGCTGTCGGGGTGTCCCTCTCTGTAGGACAAGCAAGAACCTCCTGGCAGCACTTCCCGGGCACCTCTGAAAGCTCCAGCTCCCATCTGGTGGGGGATGGATGCTGGGCAGCTGGCACTAGAGACAGCAATTACAACAGCACAGCACAAAGGGCTCTGGTTTCTCTAATCACACACTTCCTCTTTTCTCATTTGCTTTTTTTCCTGAGGCTTCCAGGCTGCTTCCTGCTCACCCACAGCTTCTGCTCTAGCAGCAAGATACACTGATGCTGATAAGCCTCACGAAAGTACCACCAAAGCTTAGTTTTTTATTTGATCTTTTCTCAAACAAGCAACCCAGCACACTCAGATTAATCACTTCTGTGTCAGTACATCTTGCCTGGACAGGGCAGAGAACAGCAGCTGCTCACAGAAGAGGAAGTGGCAAGTATCCATTTCCACATAACATTATCCTCTTTAATGCAAGTACCCAGCACCAGATTCTCAGCCTTCTCTGGCTCTTAGTTTTCAGGAGACCTAAGAATATTCCCATGAAAATACTTTTCGAAACTATTTTATTTATACACAACATTACAACAACAACAAACCAAACACCCCCCATACAACATGGGAAGCTACAGCCAAACTTCCTACCACGATTATTCAAGACATATTGCTCCTCTCAGACTAGATCAGAAAGTGTTTGTGCAAAAGTTTCCAGTGCATGTAAACCTGTAGTGAGCTTCTGTAAAAGACGAAGGGCTGCACTAAATCTGGCAGAGCCCAGTCCTTCGTCAGATCATCATCATTGCTGTGTTAAGGCCTTATATTTTTGGAGCTTTTTCGTCCTCACTCCACTCCCTTTCTCCTGCTGTCTAGTAGGAGCTGTGGGGCTGCTGCCTTGAGACAGCAGACCCAGCAGGATATACTGGCCTTTCTTCCACCCCTTCAAGTAAATTTCAAATGCTCTGTCACTCATTAGTCATCTCTGGCTGCCCCACATGAGACTGAATTCAGCCGGTGGTCAGACACCAGCGCAGGTGGCATTTGTGACTTCCCCTGGCACAATCTGGCTGGGAGGAGCCGAGTCCTCTGTGCCATGTCTCACGAAGCCACATCCCGTGGCAATTCAACTGCTTCAAGTAACCCCCAACAGAAAAACACTCCCTGCAAAGCAAACCCCGACGGCTCCAGTGCAGTCTGTTAGTAACGGACACGTTTCTACCACGACCTGAATTTTAGTTAAAGTACCCTGTCACCAGCCACAATCCCACTGGGCTCATCCATCAGTAGCTCCTTTTCCAGCCCCTCCTATAGCTGTGTGTCACCGACACCGCACACCTAATGCTGTCATCCTTCACCAGCGTCCACATGATCCACATCTCCGTTGGGTTCAGTCTGTGCACAACCATCAGCTCTTTGTACAAGCACGGATCAAAAGGATCGAAAGGTCTCTGGATCCCAAAAGTCTTAAAGCCAGCGTGGTTCTTTGGGGTCACCGACATCTTTGCCAGACACATTCCCACGAACACATCATCTATGGGGAAGAGCTCCGTGTCCTCCGCGGTGCTCTGGAGGCGACGTACCGTCTGCCTAGACATCACATAGCCCCCTCCTCCTGCATAGAGAGGATAGAAGGTGGCTCCATACATGGCCTCTGGAATGAAGTATTTGACCTTGGTGTTCCTGATGGGCCGGGCGTTGGCAATCACGTCCCCAACAAAGAGATCTTGTTCAGGGTCCAGCTCCTGGAGGAACTCAACGATGTTGTAAGTGTTGACAAACACATCATCGTCACCCTTCAGCACGAACCTGGCGTGCGGGCAGTCCTCCATGAACCAGCGGAGGAAATGCAGCTCCTTGAGGGTCAGGTTGAAAAAGTCGTCAACAAAATCCCACTGCAAGATGTCATCGAACTCCTGGCTCTCGTAAGCCAGCAGCTGGTGCAGGGGCTGCACCTGGGTTTTGGCCTCGGAGCTCCCTAAGAGGAACACCAGCCTGATGCGCCTGCCCCCGATGGAGACCTCCTTCCCCCACGTGTTCCTGATGGCCACGCGCCGCTCCACGTTGATGGGGGAAGACTTGATGGCCAGCAGGAGGAACATCTCTTTGCTACACCTGCAAGGCCTCAGCAGGACCGAGAAGTTCCGGCAGTGCTTGTAGGTCAAGAACACGCGGTGAGGCTCTGGGAGGGTGAGAGAAGAATTGGCAGAGGTCAAGTTCGGCAAACACTTGCTGTGCTCAGCGCTGTCCAGAACCGAAGGCTGCAGTCTGTGATCCGCTACGTCCACTTTCTGCTCTGCTGACGATTCTGCCAACTTCGCCTCCTTCTTCATGTAAAACACCCAGGCCAGCAGCGTGATTGAGAAGGTGTAAAGCGCGAGGCTTTTAATCCTGGGATACATGGCAGCCTCCGGCGCAGGACCGGCCCCGGGCAGGCAAATGAAGATGAGCCGTTCCTTCCCACGTGGGATGGGGCCGTTTCTCGGTGCTTCCCCCCGTTCTCACCAGGACGCGGTGCTGCCGGTGAGGACGGTCCGGAGCCCCCGGCCCCGCCGGGACGCGCAGACCGGGCTGGAGCCGCCGCTCCACGGTGACCCTCACACGGCAAAACCCCCGCTCCGCTCTGCGCCTGCACAATTCACCGGGAGCTGCCGCCGGCCCCGCGATTCACCGGGAGCTGCCGCCGACCCCGCGATTCACCGGGAGCTGCCGCCGACCCCGCCCCGCAGCTGCCNGGATGATACGAGGGGCTGGTACCGGCACCGGGGCAGCGTGTCCCAGGCACGGCCCGCCCACCCTACACCCCACACACCCACCCAACACCGTCTGCCCGCTCCAGCTCCCTGCAGAAGCTCAGCACCAGCCCCAGACCACCAGGAGCCCCGGGGCATCTCCCAGCTCTGGCGATTCGGCTAAATCAGGCTCCACGCAGCGTTCCCGTGTGGTTTATTTCCACTCACGCTTCTGCTATGGACACATCACCGACTCTTTCCCACTGCCACGGCCACGTTCTCCTGGCTCTGGGTGCTGGCTGCCAAGGGCCACCGAAGCAGCTGCATCTGGAACTGAACCGTCAGCAGCCCGGGCTGGAGCTCTTGAACCTCCTCCACTTCAGCAGTGTCTTTGTTTTTTCTTTTTGCTGTGGAAAGAAGTACATTTGTCACTGTCTCGGGAGAGTAAATCATCCTAAAAGCAGCAGTGTGCAAGGGTGACAGCACTGACTGGGCCTCGAGGGAAATCTATTTGAATATGACTTTGGATAAGAAGCCCAAAAAGCGTCTTTAGGCTGGCGATTGACCTGGGTGCAACCTTGCTTTTTGTTGTGAAATTGCCCTAGGGCAAAAGAAAAATGCAGAAATGAATTATTTCGAGGATCCTGGAAAATCAAGTGTGGGGTATAATGAGACCTACGTGAGACTACTTCTGAAGACATCCTTCAATGTCTGGGCAAATGGTTCGCTTGTGACAAAGCCTGCTGCCTTTCCTCTTCGAGCCGTCTGGAAGCGATCCCAATTTCTCTGAGAGGACTTATTATTTGTGTGCATTTGCTGACTGAGGGATGCAAATCAGCCTCAGATCCTGGCTGTGAGAGCGCCTGTCCCTGCACAGCCTCGCTGGACACACGGCTGGCAGCCATCCCCTGTCCCCCGGGGTATGGCCACTGTCACAGCTCCAAGGAGGTGCGACCTTGCCCAGGTGATGAGCAAGTGTCAAATGGCCCCGGCGCAGCTGGTGACTCTCGGGGCAGGCAGGACGTGCAGACACTGCACTCAGCAGGGCTCGAGCAGCCCCCACAAAAGCCACAATTGGGGTGTTGTGAGTCACAGCTATGGGACACAGGGTGTAGCGAGCTGTGGGGCAGCTCATTTTTAGGCACTGTAAGCTTTGCACTCATGCTTTGAAATATGCACTCAGTGGCCTCACGGTGCGGCCAAGCTGGCCCCCACCTGCACAGGGCCATGGGGATGCCAAATTAAGCACAAATCTCTAACTGCTCTGGGTTTTCTGCAGCAGCAGCGCTTCTGTGCACACAAACAGCACTTTTACCGTCCTTCAAGGAAACCTGCACACACTGACCACACATGCAGGGGGGGAAAGGAAGGAAGAAACAACCACTGCTGAAGATGAGCTGTTTGACAGCAACTGCCTGCTTCAGCAACAGGCTGAATGTAGGTTGCAAATCCACATCTTCTTGTGGGGGACAGCAATTCAGGGGATTGTCTTCTTTTTAGGCCACTGGGAGAGGCCACAGGCTTCCTTGTATGCAGACACAGCCAAGGACTGCAGAGCTGTGAGAGCCTCCCCAAAGATGGGGACCTTGCTGTGGGTGACAGGGCACAGGAAAGCAGCCTGGAGCTCTGTGGGTTAATTGCACTCTTAAATCTGATGCCGGAGCAGGAAAACAAGGCTCCTTTGGTAGCTCTGAGCATGCTGGGAGGCCTGGCTCTCTCCATGCCCTCCTTGACCCATGAGCAGCTTTTCAGTGTTGCTTTGCCACCCCTTCCCTCTCTCACTTCCTCCTGCTCTTGCATTACCCCTCCGATGTGCTGGCACTGCTATTTTTGCAGTCAAAACCAAGATCGCTGGAAAAATAACCTGCAAGGAGCAGGGTGAGGTTTGTCTCTGGCAGACTGAGCAACGCTGCTGCTGAGCAGCCCTGAGCTCCACACTGGGGAAGCAGGGGACACGCCCGGCCGGGTCGGGGTGGTCTCTTCATGGGTGACAGCAGACTGGGATCTGTTCCTAGCCCTGCTGGGGCACCTGGGGCTCTCTGTGCATCTCATCTCCAAACCGGAGAGAACAATAATCTCCTCTGCAAAGTGCTTTGAGATGCGAGTTGGCAATGGATGAGGAGCTCATTATGCATCCTAAGCAGCCCTCCCTCAGCTGCCCGCCCACGCCACCGCCCACATTTGGCAGCCGACACGGTGGGCAGCACTTTTCTCACCCAAAAGTCTGCTTTGCCCTTCTCGCCTGGCACACAGTGCTGTAGGTGTGTGTCTCCCAGGGCAGCTGGCAGCCCACCCTGGGTGCTTGTGCAGACACCGACTCACACGGTCTCCAGGCTGTCTATCCCGAGAGCCCCGCAGTCAATGTCTGTATTCACAGCCCGAGGCTCAGGATGTGAGTAAGTCCCTGCTCCTGGAGCTGGCAGGGTGGCCAGGCCCTGCTCCTGTTTAATCTCTCACACACACGCCACCCTCTGCCCCGCCAGCTCCAGCCTCTGTCACCTTTGGGAGACGCCGCGGTTTTCCGGCTGGCCTGAGCTCCTTTCTCTGCTTTGGGTCTTTTGCTCTTGTCTTTGCTTTTTTTCATGTCCTGTGGAGAGAGCTGTTTCCACAGAAAGGCTGTATTGAAACTCACTGCCCTCATTCAGTCCTGTGACAGCTGTCACCGTCTGGGTGCTGTCACCAGGATTTGAGGGGTGGAGGAAAGAGGTGAGGGAGAGCAGGAGCACAGCAGAGTGGCTGCTCAGAGAAGAGAATCCAGGAAGCAGAAAGCTGGTACAGCTGGTATGTGCTGCCATGCTGAGAGAGAGCACCAGAGGAAGCACGAGTGGCTGCTTTCACATTCTTGAATGGAAAAATGAACTCATCTATTTTCCTAGGCCCAGAAAAAGCAGCAGTACTGCTCGCTAATATCAGCCTTAAATAACCACACCAGCAGCGATGGATGGTGCTTATACTGAACCCCAGCTTGCAGCCCTGCCAGGGGACATGCTCCTTACCTTCTCCTCCACAACTGGAGGTTCTGGTTGTTTCTCAGGGATCAGAATCCCAAACTCACACACAGCTGCCACCAGGTCCTCGGTGGCCAGCAGGCTCTTCAAGGTCACTCTCCTAGTGCGCAGAGTGCTCCAAATGGGAGGGTCACTGCGGAATTCACATGGCTGCTTCTTCTTCTTTTTCTGCTTGTCCTTGGACACAGGATGGTGCAGGACACAGGGACAGGTCTCAGCAGAGGGTTGAGGTCCCTTTATCAGAGAGAAGCAACCCCAACCCAGCCCCTTGCCCACCACTGCATCTTGGCCAAGGGGTGTGTCAACAGCTGCTGCCTTCCACCCCCACAGCAAGGGGGAACTTTGGGAGAGGTCTGGTTTTGGGGGTGACTCTCTGACACACCAAACTGATCCAGGAAAAGGATCCTTGTTCTCCCATCGCTGTTTTTGCAACTCAGATGTAATTTGGCCATTGTTCTCTCCCAGCATGCTACCTTTGCACCATCCTTCTTCAGCTCCTGTCCTACCTTCTCATTTGTGGCAGCGTTTTCTTCTGCATTAGCATCCACAGGCCATGAGAGCACCTGCCAGGAGAGGAGCTGGCTCAGGGTCACTGCCATCCCAGCCTGCTTCCCAGAGGGAATATGATGCCCCTGGCTCTACAGCAGCCTCCCAGCAGCTCTTCCCCCCTCATCCAGCTCTGCCACACCCTCACCTTCTCCTCCACAACAGAGACAATCGTTCCAGCCTCCAGGTAGGACTTCAGCCCCACCAAGTCCTTAGCAACGTGTTCCTTCCTGTAGCTGCAGTCAATGGTGTCTGCCCAGGGCTGTCCAGGGGTGGCAAACACCTTTGCTGTGTAGGGACACAGGAAAGTTCAGGGGAGACCTCTCTTTCTCTGGGACAGAAGGATCCCCAGGACACAGCTGGTACCAGGTTATTATCCATCAGTCCCAGGAAAAGCCCAGCTGACACTATGAGGGACATCCTGATGCCACCACATCTCAGGAAGAGCTATAAACCTGCCCTGAGAGATGGGACAGAGGATCTGTGATTCCTCATTACCAGAGTGGGCCTTGGGCTTCTCTTTGGCTGCAGGCTCCTGACAGCTCTTTGCTTCTCCTGTGTCCTGAGCAGAGCTGTCCACATCCAGCGTGGCCACCGTGGGACCCTGGTGAATTTTTGTTACCTGAAACAGACGGATCTGCCTCCAAAATCCTATTCCTCAGCCCACCCTCATGGGAAAAAGGGACATTAGCGCCAGGGAAAGGGTCTGCCAGTCAGCAGGAGGGGGGCTGTGAGTGCACTCCCACGTGCAGAGCTCTGGGCTTCCCGAGAGGGATGTGGAATATGAGGAGCTGGGGCTTGTCCTGCTGGATGCAGCCACATGGGAATTCTGTTCCCAGCACTGCTGCTGCCCGTGCCAGGTCCATCACCCCATAGCCTGGAGATGCTATTCCCCCTGCTGTGGCCTGCCATGCTGGTTGTTTCCAGGAGCACAATCAAGCACCAACCTCAGGGCTGCCCCTGTCCTCGAGCTCCTCTCCCTCTGCAAACTCGTAGGTCACACAGTAGCTGTAGGTGATCACTGGACCCTCAGAGCCAACCTTCAGCTGCTGAAAAGCTTTGGGATCAGGGAGTCCCTTCATCTCCCCAATGCTCACAACCACTCGTGCTTCACTCCTGATCAGCTCTGAAAGGAAGACAATCTTGCCATGAAGCTGCAGCACGTTCCCTCCAGAGTGAGGAAGGAACAGAGCAAGCAGAAACCTCCAGGTCCCGTGCCCCCACCTCCTGGCATCCCTCAATGCCACCCTGTGCAAATGCTGTGACAAACCACTGCCACGTGGGGTCACTCCAAAGCCACGCAAACACCTCCTGGCTTGGCTGCTCTGCTCCTTCAACATTTGAGTCTCCAAAAAGCACATCCAGCACATAAACTCATTGAGTCGAGGCCATCAAGAGAGGCTTCCCATCCCGAGTGTCCCCAGCCTCCTGCTCTCATCCCAGTCAGGGCTGTGCCATGGAGGTCACACCACTGTGTGCAGACAGTGCAGCACCATGGGAGCACCTTCTCCAGCACAGATGTTCCTCTTGCCACAGCTCGAGAGGGAAACACGTGGTCTGAAACCAGGTGGTGTCTGGGAAGCAAAGCTGAGGCAGGCCAGGACACTGAGGCAGTGCTGGGACTGGGATGGGTTGTTCTTGGGCCTAAGGCTGAAACTACCTCGATGGTAATTACAGAGCTCAACCACAGTGAAAACCCCGCTCCTGAATCACAGGGTCAGCACGGGCAGGCTCGAAGGTGGGGGCTCACCTGGCTGCCTCGCCAGGCCATGGAATTGCTGCCTCTCATCAGGCCATATGTGGATGTCGTCGAGGATGGACAGCTTGGGCAGGCTGTCCACGAGGAAGCCTCTGTAAGTGGGGATGAGAGCCAGGGGGTTCCCTTGGAGCACCAGGACGCGGAGGTTCTGCAGAGTGGACAGCTGAGAGACCAGCCCCAGCAGGTCTGTGAGGCTGTTAAAGCTCAGGTCAAGGGAGACAAGATTTGGCCTAAGGAGAGAACCCAGAGAAGGAGATAAGGCAGCCAGCACCCATATGAGGATAGAGAGCTACTGCCTTGTGGCAAAAACAGAAAAAAAAATTATTTTCCCAGCACAAACTGGGTTGAACTGAGGAATCCAATCTGGAGGCCAATTCCAAATTCCTGAGCCATATGGTCCACTGCCAGTCTGCCCCACAACACAAAAACTTTTCTTTAGCACCCATTGATGATGCCACAGCACCATTTGGTGATGCAGTCTACACTTCAGATCCTTCCAGACTTCCAGCAGGGCCTTCCAGCAGGGAAGGACATAGAAAAAGAAAGCTGCCCAGGGAAATGGGAACTATGGCAGGCACGGTGTCAAGGCAGTTCCCCTGGTGATCTCCCCATTCCACACCTTGCCAAGGACCAAGGCAACCTCTGGGCATGAGACAGAAGACAGCAGAGGCAGACTGCTCTGCACAGAGTGGACACAAAGCAAAGAAACAACCCTTCTGAAGGGCTGTGATTTCCCAACAATGGCCATCTCAGTGGCTTGAGGTGACCTGTTCACATCTGCCCATTTCCCTTTCAGGAGCCCCCATTCAGCCTGTGGCATTACCAGAAATCCACAGTGAGGTGCTTTTCCTGGGGAGGGCCACACAGCTGGTTGTACCCCAGCCCCAAGTGCTGGAGCTCTGGGAGTGGCCGAGCACACAGGTCCTGCAGATCACGCACAGCATTGCAGCAGAGCTCCAGGACCTGCCCAGGACAGAAGAAACAACAAACACCTTTGCAATGAGCTGTTCCCGGCACCCCCTTGAACTGTTTGGCTTTCACTGTTTTCCCAGATGGGAATTCCTGCCCCATCCTGCACAAGGCCCTGCTCGCTCACCTTCAGAGTCCGGGGCAGGTGGGCCGAGGTCACTCTGCTGATGTGGTTGGCACTGAGGATGAGCTCCTCCAGCTGCTGGAACCGCAGCAGACCCTCATCCACCTCCTCCACCTGCAAAGAGCTGGGTTTGGCCAACGTGTCCCTGAGGCACCTCATGGCCAGGGTGACACGGACACATCGATCCACATGACATCCATGTAACATGGATTAGCACAACATCCTGGGGAGGCTGTGGGGAGGAGCTCTACTCCAGCTGCAACACCTGGGAAGACCCTGGGAGGGGAAGGTGTCCTTTTTCCAGGATGTTTTCCCTCGCAGCAGGAAGACACGGTTTCCTGGCCTACAGCTTTATGGGCACCAGCAGCTGCACTTACTCCCTTGTCGAGTATCCGCAGGGACTTGACAACCTGGAAGACTCTGGAGCCGCGGAGGAGCTCAGGTGCCAGCACAGCCACTTCCCGCAGGAGCCGGTCCTGGGGGCTGCAGTCGGGGGGCAATGCCCAGGGGCTGTGCTGGTCTCTCAGCAGCTCCAGCAGCGCCTCAGGGGTCTCCTCTCCCGGCGGCACGGCCTCCTCCAGCCCCGCTGGCTCTGCCTGGGGGCTCCTGCAGGCATTGAGGCAGGATTTGTTCTGCAGACAGGGAGAGAGGAGAAGCAGTGGCAGCCCTGTGCCATATCCCATGGCTGTGCCCCCCCAGACCCTTACCCAGCTGCCGAGGCCACAGGGGAAGTCCTGCAGCCCCAGGTGCTGCAGGTACTCCTGAAAAGCAGCCGAGACGCTGCTGGGTGCTGCCATCCAGCCCCGGCCCGGCAGGGAAGCCCCTGGCTCAGCGGCTCGCGTCCCTGTCGCTAGGAGATGGTGCTGACGCGAATGCCATGGAACCAAACCCTCCCAGCAGAGCGTGAAGCAAGTCTGGGACAGCACCAAGCTCACCCGGCTGGGAATAAATCCCTGGTTTTCTGTGTCTCCCCGGGGTTCTGGGGGCTGCTCCCCACCAGGGAAAGAGCAGGTGGCCTCATGCTGCACTTGTAGGGTGCAGCGTCAGCATTCGTCCCTGGCTGGGAACCTGTGGCATGGAATTTGCCATTTTCCTTATCTGTGTCCTGGGTGCCACACAGGTTTCAGGGAGGAAGCAGTCAGGGTCTCAGTCAGCTCTGAAAGCCCAGCTCTCCACTTTACGTGGAGGGCACTGCCACACAACCATGTAAGGCCATCAGAAAACAAGCTCACAGCTGAAAATACCAGCTCCCACACTTGGAAAAAGTAGGTGAGTGCGAGGAACAAAACCCACAGTTGTGTCTCAGGTCAGCGTCAGGTCTCCACCCATGGAGACTAATTTCCTTTTTTCAGCGATAGGGGTTGAGGCAGTGGCTACAAATTCCACTTTAGAGAGCTGACAGAGCATCGTGTGTCAGCAGAACTTCACCAAATGAATTGCACTTGCACTGTGGTGTCTGATGGTTACGTGGTGGAAAGCTGAATTTCTCAGGTTGGGTTTTACGGGACGGATGCTGACCTGCTCCCTTATCAGCTCAGCAGCTTATCACAGCCCTGTACAGACCGGAAAGGATGTGCAGAGCATGCATAGGCTATGAGATAATGGCATGTCCTGGAGTGATCAGGTGAAGTGCTGTCCTTGGGAGAAAAACGAAGTAAAGGCTTTGGAAAGTCTTAGAAAGAGCATTGCCAGTGGTTGAACCGTGTTTTGTGGAAAAGCAAAGCTGTAAGAATGCTGCTTCTTTTATTTGCATCACTATTTAAAATAACTGGGTGCCACGGCCTTCAGTGCTGTACAAAGATATCCTGCTCTTGTAAGAAGACCAGATCCCAGTCCTCCCTGGCTGTGCCCAGCTGGGAGAGCTGGAAGGGGACTGGCAGTGCCCAATGGCATCTTTTATGTACCTTCCACACGTCTTCCTGTGGGCCACTGACCAACTGGATCGCTGCAGGTTTGGTGCTTCCAAACAAGAAACCCTCCAAGATCCCCCTTCTGCCTCAAAGGAGCCATCTGTACCCACCACTACCTTTGTAGGGATGCTCCTTAAGAATGTCACACACAAATAAACATCTCTCTTTCTCCCATTTCCCCCCCAAATAATAAAACCTTCAAATAAAAGAAGTGTCTGCCAGAACTGCCCTTTGCCTCCCATTACCATGAGGCCATGGTAACTCATCTCTTCCTTGGCATTATTTAGCACCTGAGAACAAGGGTTGTGCAAGAAAGACTTCCTGGTGGGATGGCTGCTTCCCTCTGCTTGGATCCCTCCCAGCCCATGGCAGAACCACCTTCACTTTGTGAAGCTCTGTTAGTGCGGCTTCAAGCAAACACTCGAGGGCTGAAGTCGCAGCCTGGTGGGATCCCGGTGCACCACGTTACAGGGAAAACATCCATTTCCATTTCAAGCCTTGGGAATTGGTTCAGTCCTGAGAACAGTCCTTGAAGCAGTCCCTGAGGAGTTCATTCACACACCAAGCTTTTTATTTTCAAAGCGGGTTACTTCACACGACAGCCAGAACTGATTATTCTGACACCAATACACTGATCCTCGAAGGTTTTCTGGTGGCTTGGCACACACTCATCTTTGAGCTGTGACTACCTTCCAGGCACATCTGTAACTGCAGAGGTGGGAAGAACAAGTGTGTATGTGCCACAAAGGTATTTCCAGAGAGGTTTCCTCCGCTCTCCTTTCTGTCCCAAGCCATCAGGAGTTCTGCTCTTCTGATTACAGCCTCATACTTGTAAATCCTAGGGATAATTATTCTCTGTTTTGGCATGCACTTGGTTACTGGAAGCAGAAAACTGCCTCAGGGGAGTTGGAGAGATGGGCAACAGGAATGGGGAGGGGGGATCCTGAGCATCCTTTGGGAACAGGCATCCAGCAAAAGGATTTATACATGGAATTGGAGGCCTGACCTACCTTGCACACAAGACTTTTTTACTTCCTGCATTGGCCCAATCTTACACTGACTCTGCAAGAGAAGCAACGGCTTTGGGCAGCAATAACGTGCTCCCAACCCCCTTTATAAATAAAAGAAGAGTTTATGTTCTAAATCTCACATTTTGGAGAGCCCAAGGATTTAAATGGGATGGCCAAGCCCAGTATCCCAAACTCCTAGTCGAAGAGATGACACAGGACACCCTCTATGTCAGTTTGAAACTGCACCTAGATCACAATCAGTGAAGACGCATTTGATGTAATCTTCAAGAAAGAAAAAGCCCCAAATTATCACTGGCAAAAAAAAAAAAAAAATACTGTGACGCAGGACTCCACAGCACTTAAATGCAGCCTGGCTGGTCCCATCCACTCCAGGCAGGCAGAAGCTCCAGAACCAGCTCCAACACCAGCTCCCGGCCAAGCCACTGCACCATGGAATGCAAAGCAGGTGGGTATGACTCGCCTTGCTACAGGTTGTAAGGTTGCCCTGGTTGATGTTCATCTTTAGCTCAGTCACTTCATGCCTATCTGCTTTAAAAACGTATCACGCTGCACAAAACTATTAAGATTTGAAAAAACTTTGCAGAAGACTGAGACTAATCATTGTATTCTTTCTTTCCTTTTGGTTTCCTCTCTTCACCTGAACGCAGAGATCAACAGGTTTGCAATCTTCCTCTTCTGCTTACTGGTTCCTTTGGGCTCTTTGGCACCGACAGAGACATCAGAAAGCAAAGTGACTACAGGACAGAGGCAGAAGCGCTTCACTACCGACATACAGTCCCTGTCAGCAGTGATGCAAGACGAAGCGCATACCTTGTTTGAGTTCTATGTAAGTGCACCATTTTCCACGTGCTGTGTCTATGTCTGTGGAGAAATCTCTTGAGTTATTATAAAACACTAGAAAAACCACCAGAAAAGAAGTATTTGGGCTAGAACCTAAAGTAGGCTGTTCTCTGTATTCCACACAAGAAGGAAAACGTTTACACTGCATTATTTCAGGGCAGAGTCGGAGCAAGGGCAGCTGCAGAAAGCTTGAGTGACTTTGTCTCAGCTCACTTTGCCAGCTGGGATCTTCCTGATTCCCAGTGTTTCTTCTCAGTCTGAGTCCCATTGGACATCTTCTTGCAGGAATTTAATCAGATCACTGGAAATATGGCAAGAATTGCTTTGCCCTTTATTCTGACCCTAGAGCTCGAGCACTTCTGCCAAAAATCCTGCTCACCCATCCTTTCCTTGGAGATGGTAAATCGTTCACTGAACCCAGGTGTCAATGCCTCAAAGTTCACTTCCTGGGGTGGTGTTCTCAAGAGTATGTGGATAAAGATCAACATTGACATCTCCTCTGAATTCATTCTTGAAATTCAAACCATCTCTGCCGAAACAGATGAAAATACACTCAGGCCAAACCAGATCTCTGGCATAGGTAAATCTCGCCCCTACAGCACAGAACAGAACCCAAGACTTAGAAAAGCTGAGAACCAGGGCAAGCAGAGCATGGGGAAAGGAACTGCCCACTCTGCGCAATACCTGCTTGATCAAAGGGGTGGAGGTGTTAAAACAGCGATTGAACCACTACCAAAAACCCCACGAGTGGGTACACAAACGAGAAAGGGAAACCAAAGGATTAACAACTTCTGTCTCCTCTTTCCTTCCCCACAGAATAACTGTGTCTCTGCAACATTCCATTCCGAGCCCCAGACGATTAGGACCAAAGCCAAAGACATGGTAGAGAGAACACTCGACTGCCCAGCTTTCCACGCAAACTGCTGTGTTTTGCACCGCATCTACAACATTCTGAACACCCTGCAGAGAGACATAGAAACCATCTGCAAGGAGAGCTCCAGAGACATCGTCATGTCCAACATCATCCAGCTGAACACGACGCTGAGCCGCGGCGCCGCCTTTTACAACTGCCCCAGGGTCCAGAACCCGCTCCAGGGCCAGACCATGGGCCTGGCAGACAGAAAGACCTACCTCTGGTGGTTTCTGAAGAGGTATGAAGACATCATGCAAAGTGCGGTAGAGCTGTACTCCTAAGCAGCAGTTTGGTATGCCAGGATGGAAAAAAATAACTTTTAAGACGCTGGTTAAATGTGACTTGTCAGGGGTTATGGGATCAGTTTGACGCCAGGACCAACATTGATAATGTGCTTGTCATTCTCTATAATAGAGAATATAATCTAGTTTAACTTAATATTTAAAGGATGAATGTGTTAAGTTATTGATTGCATTTATTATAAAACTATTTATACTGTCTTATTTGCAAAGCATGTAACAAGGATGGACTAATGTGAGTCAAAGTAATTTAATTAACCAACCCTGGCATATAGAAGCAAACAGGAAAGTGTAATTTCAGTAATTTTAATGTTATTTATATTTTTATCTTGCAGTTATTTTTTAAAAGAAAAGTTGATTGTCAGCAGGCTGATTTTGTACTTCTCTCTCTACCAGTGAATTTTATTTATGAATTTATACAACACATCTATTTTTATAAATCTATTTAAGCATATATTTAGTTTATATATATATATTTATTCATATTTTTAACTCTTATATTTTAATACTGAAAGGGATGTATTTGGTACTTGGTAGATTAATGGTTTTACTCATTTCCTGTTGTTACCTTTGGATAGAAACTGGAATTTAAATAAAATATTAAATAAAACAAATATTGCTGGATTCTCTTTTCACTAATTCTTTTTTACAATATATTTTGCACTGGCCCTGTTCTGCTCAGACTTCTCCGGGAAAAGTGGGTTTCATATCAACTGAGTTACTGCCAGTCCCCCTAAAGTCTGATGGAGGATCCTAGAAAAACACTCAAGTTTCCCAAAAGGAACAGAGGGACCAAGCTCCTTGTTGGAGACAGGGGAAGAATTCCTCCCAAATGGGCTCTAATTCAGACACAGCTGTGGAGATGTCACATAATGGTGACATGCAGAAGGTAAAATTCCAACCTCATATCCTTCATTTTCAATAGAAAAAGAAGAGTGGTTGGAAAAAAAAAAATCACTGCCTGGGGATGTGCTTATCCCCAAGGCTGAAGCAACACCTGCCTGACCTTTTCAGGTGGGGTCAGCAAACCACTCCGAGCAGGAAAACAGTCACATCCCGAGGGCTTAAACATCACCACTGCCAATGATTGACACAAACCACTTAAGCCTTGCTGAACCAGAGGATTATACAGGGCCGCTCCCTGTGGTTTCCTCTCCCATGCACATCTTTTGTTTCACCTCCTAAATGTACAAATAGCTCAACAAAAGTATTTTCCTTAGAAAGGGAAATGCTTTCTCAGCAGCGCAAACAAGATATCAAAGTGAGTCAGACAGTCTGCCCCAGCTCACATCATGGGAAGAGCTACCTGAAAAAGAAGCTGCTCTTCCCCAGGGGGGAAGACTCAAACCAATCACTGCTGAGAGGAAAAGGCACCAGCCCCAGACAGAACAGTGAGAGAACACCTGCAGCCCCGTGGCCTTCCTGGTGCAGGGTCACCAGGGCATCCCCAGCCTGGGAAGGCTGCAGGTTGGGGGATACATCTGTGCCACAGGGGGCATCTCTGCTGTGATCATGATTTGGTCACCAGCAAAGATCTCCTGACAAGCAGGAGATCCCATTTATCCTGGCTGAACACAAAGCTTTTGAGGCCTATGAGGAACGAACAGTTTGGATGGAGGAGCCACAGACAGGCTCTGTAAGGAGTGTGAGAAGGGCAGAGGCAGGACTCAGGGATGTGATGAGTCTCATCTTTCGTGGGTGTGTTTCCATTTGGTGGTGGAAAGGCACCGGGTGTGTGACACACACAACTTGTTCTGAAACAGGACCATGTTAAATGTCTCTCTGGAAGACAACAGGAGGTCTTCCGTGTTTGCAGACAGGGAACTTCCCCAACACCCAAACAGCCATTCATTGTCTGCTCACCTCCTGGAGAAAGTCCTCAGGGATGAGAACAGGCAGAGGTGAGCTCCTGAGGGCAAATATAGGTTAAAATAAATAAATAAAAATCTAGTGAGCATTCCATTCCATTCTTTTAGTTATAAAGAGAGCCCCAAGCTGTCTGCCCACTGAAGGGCCGACTCCCTTACAGCAGGGATTTCAATTTGCATCATTTCCACAGTGCAAGTGTAGGTCCGCTTTTGGCACTGTTCAAGGATTAGCAGAACCAGCCACAAAAAGAAGCCACTTCACAAACTCTTTTGGCACCTCAGCTGAAGTTACAGCAGCCTCTCTGAAATCACCACTAAATCAGTAGTACAGAAACAGTGCTGTGCAGCCACAGCTTCCTCCCAGAGAGCTTCGATAGCATCACTGCAGTAACTCTGGCATTTGTAGTGCTTGGTCAAGAGTGAAGGCAGGCTGAAGAGTTGGTTTATCACTGCTGAAATAGCACTGCTCTTCACTCCCATCAAAATACTGTATGTCAGATCAAGCTTGTGATTTCTGAAANTTGCTTTTCACTCCCATCAAATCTAGTGAGCATTACTGTATGTGAGATCAAGCTTGTGATTTCTGAAAAATTAAATGCAGAGTTCAAAAACTACTGTACCTCCTGGAACCACAGGCCTGACTCATCCGAAGTTCTCATCAGAAATACTAAGTTAAAGGCATCAATCACAAGGATAAGATCAACCAGCACATACTCTTGTGTGGTGATTTTAAAATAAAATCCTTCTTTTCACTCTTCTATTACCTTTCACTTCAACTAGAGCCTCAACGCTGCTTCCACTAGGCAAGAAAATCCAAAATGCCACTGAGGTGACAACTGAAGCACAGAGAGCTGGAGTGCCCTAGCAGGGAAAAACAAAAATCAGTCATTAAAGGCAGATTCATTAATTTCATTTCTTAAATGGATTTAAGCAGCTCAATGCCTAACACTGACATCAATCCCATGGGAATACCGTGCTATCCAATCTCAGTGCTGCTCTGCAGAGTATCCACTGTCCAGGCAGTGTGTCAGACTCAAACCCAAGCCTGCAAGGAAATAAGACTATCAGGGCTCAAGGCATTGGTGCAGCACCTAATAATATAATTTTAAGGCTTAATAATTTGAAAAAGGTTGGAGAAATACCAAGGCTACCTGGGAATTAGAAGGAAATGAAGAAGTGAAAAAGAAGTTTTATGCTTATCAAACAAGCTCACTCTCACTGTTGTGCAGCAGCTCCATAGAGGATACAAGCCCTGCTCTGGGAACGCCAAACACACAGACCCAAAGGTAACCCCAGCACTGCTCAGAGGGAAATGAGCTCTTGTCACCTTTCAGAGCTGCGAAAAGGATGCCACGTGCTGGCCTTGGTCCAGGAACAATTCTACTTACCATTTCCCCACTTTCAGTTAGAAAATAAAGGCTTTACAACCAGTTTCTTCCAAAAAATATCCTTTATTGTTTTGGTTGTAAATATAAAAAAATGCATTGCACAATTTAACAGACCTACTGAAAAGTGCTACATATCAACAGCACAACAGAAGTTGTCATGCAACAGAACAGGAAACCTAAGCAAAGCAAGAGCACAACCTGAAGTCCTCATACCTTCAAGCTTTTTTTTTTTCCTTTTTTTCTTAACAAGAATGAATTCCACTCACTTAAAACACATTTAAATACAAGGTTAGAAGAAGAAAATTATCTATTTATTCACTGTATTGTTAAAAGGCTTGCTCGTAACATTGATATCTTTTGACTAAAAACCTTATTCATGTTGGAAAAGTTCAGATATGAAAGGTCAGACAATGGCTAGAAATTAATTCCATTATATACCTAAGGTGTGTTTCATTGTAACTGAAGTTACTGTAATTGTAGCTGAAGAACTCAAGTTTTACAGATAAAGCTGCAATTTGGTTCTACCACTTCTGCTCTAACACAGTAAATGAGCAGAAAATCCAACCAAGACTGAAACAAAAGAAAACCAGAGCTTTAACTGATGTTGCAGGAAAAATATTGGGGTCCTATAAAAGAAAAAAACACCCAAAACAAATCATCTCCTCTGAAACACAAGTGTCTAAATTAAGGAGTAATAGAAAAACTCCTGATGTCTCATCCAATTTAAAAACACTCCTAAAAGTGATCAACAATTGTCCATAATCCTCCAGACTGGTGTAACTGAATCCCTAAAGAACCTAAACTGGATCTCATCAGCCTTTTGATTTTTGGTGGGTTTCCATGCAATAAAGGTGGAAAGGAACAAAAGAAAAAAAAAAGAAAGAAAAAGGTGAAAACAGTGAAAAACCCATTCTATTTTCAGCAGTACCTTCTAGCTGGCAACATCAAGGCAAGAATTATCCACTCCAGAAACTGAGAAAGTGATAAAGCCTTCAAATAATTGGTACTACAAAAGCATTATCTTACTGAACATTTCTGCAGTGAGCTCCCCTTTCCTGTTCTCAAACTGCTTTTCAGGAGTTTTGTGCTTTAAAAGCAAACAAAACTAAATTTGCCTGTCCCTGTCACTTCGACCACATGTGAACACAAACACACACACTCACAAAGGAATGTAAAAAAAACCTGAAGATACAAAGGGATGCAGTTTTTCAATACATTTGACAGCCCTTGGTCTTTTCAAGCCATTTCAGATTTAGAGGTTTAAGCCCTTGCCTGTTTCCTGGGTTTGTCATAGCAGAGGTTATGTCCATGTGCGCACAGGTGCTCCTGCACACGGCAGTGGAGGGCAGTTGATTCAGCAGGAAAGATGTAATTTTTTTTCCATACATAGACACAGTTACTCACAACCTCAGTCTGAAAGGGTCACAGTAATGCCACAGATAAAATCCTCTAAAAAGCCAGGGAAGCCCTACTTCCTCCATTCGCTGAATTTTCCACAGAGCATCATTTCAGGGGGAACAATGCATGACTTATGATTAACCAAATGCATACACGACACCAAGATCTAAGGCACAGATGGAAACATTCTAGCAGGCCCCTCTTCGAGGAAGCCTTCCCCAGGGGTCTAGAAAAGCATGGGAGAACATTCCAGTCAGGTCAAATGGTATTAACCAAGAAGCCTTTGGTTTTGTGCAGAGATCAGACTGTCATGGTGAAGTGTGCACTTGTCCCTGATCCCACTCCTCAGTAATTCCTTCAATTCTAATTTGCTCTTGGACTTTCACCCCTTACTCCTCCTGCTAAAAGGAGGCCAATAACTGCAATACAAACTAATAACTACACCAGATAACGCCCAAGTTCTCCAGAACTTGTGTCTGGCGTGGGGCCATCTACAATATACCAATTAACACAACTCAAGGTCAGAAGGAACCAGTAGAAAATCCCAGTTTGAGCTTGTGCGTATCACAGGCCATAAATAAGTTATTTAGCCACTCCTTTACTGAGTGAGATATGTTGGATTTGACGGAATACAACCTGTATTCACCTACATGGGGGTTCTCCAAAAGTTCAGCACCAGACAGATGTGCAGCACCTGCAATTCCGTGCAGACTATAGGCACTGTGTGTTTGGCTTGCTTACTTTGGTGACACTGAGGAAATCAGAGTGCTTAAATTAGAGGAGAAAGTCTTACCAAACTTTGAAACAAAATAAAGTATTTAAACTCCTCAACGGGTAAGAAAGACAGACTAAGGTGTTTAAACATAAATCAAAGTGAAAAACTATGCAGGAACTAATACATACGTGGTCTATCTCTTTCCATACCAATCTTTACTGGTTCTGCTGTTCAGATGTGAGACATAAACCAGCCTTTTTCCTCCTGTGTTTGCAAATGAAGTGAAATCACTCTCTTCACAAGGCTGACTGATAAAAGAAAAGAATTCTGATTTGCAATAATAGGGTAACAAGAATACACTGAATCACTGCTTCAAAGAGCAGCCACATCATTTCTGGTAATTGCACTACATGGAAAAGTATCTTTTCACTTTTCCTTTCCTCCCTCCTACACTCTTGCCTAAGTAAGCAATATTTGATTTCATTTTTTAATCTTTACTTTAAGATTTGCAGTTTTTTAATAGTGCTTTGAGCTTGTTTCTGCATCACAATTTGTTAAACAAGCACCTTCCCTCCAACTGTAACCAGCTCATGGTGCAATCTGATGGATGAGTTTTCCATCCACATAAGAACAGTGAATGGACAAAATTTTTGGCAGTTCAGTCAAATTACCCCTTCCTATTCCTTTAGGCTTACTTTCAGTTTCTAATCCATTCAGTGAGATGTGGATGTTAGGGTTTCAGCTGTCAGATTTCCTTGGGCCCTGAAGTATGATTACTGCACTGTGCTTGTTGGGACAAAACTCCCACGTCATCGATACCAGAAATGGTAAAAATCACACACCATCACTGCTGACAAGCAGCAGAGCACACTGCAGGGGAGGCATTACTGGATCTGCTCATCTGAAAAGGTCAGCAAAAACACCAGTTCTTGGACAATATGCCTACTGCTTTCTTTCTAGAAGCCCAGACATGTTTTTAACACAAAACCAGTGAGATCAGCCCACTGAGGAAAGCCTGGGAGGGACATCAACAGCTCATCACAGTGTAAAATGATTTTACTAAAATCAAATTCACAACCAGTGATAAAAATGGGAGGATCAAAAGCACTGATTTAAGAAAGGATTTACTTATTCAACACTTCTTACCCAGATGTATCCAAAAGAGTATTGCTTAATTGATTACACTATGAAAGACCTAGGAATAGATCCCTCCAGAAAATCTACTCACTATTTAACTACTATGACAACCTTTGCACACCATTCCTTGGCTGAGACTTGGAATTTTGTTGCTTCTGTCACAGGGACACAGGTTTTCATATGTGCCACAAACTTCAAATTATATGTCAAATCTAGTGTAAAAAAAAAAGAAAGAAAAGCATCTCCCCCCTCTGCCTGCACAGCTACAGGAAGGTGTGTTGGTACAAAATGTGCCATTCTGCCTTCCCCTTCAGCCCCCAGTCCCCCCATGCAGGGACAGGGCCCTGGGGCTCACCTTTTGTGCCTTCTCCTTGCTACAGTGCTGCTCACACAGAAGGAACTCTGCAAGGAAAGCCATCAGCTGCAAAAACTCAGGAGAAAGCAGAAACAAGAACAAAACCACCCCTGTACTCAGTTCTACTCCCCAGGCCTCTTGTCTCCTTTTAAACTTTGGCCAACCAAGTGGAGGAGATTGGGGACAATGCTGAGAAAAGCTCCTTTCCCCCAGGAGAACCTACTGAGCCCATTTCAGAGAGTGCAACCCCCAAGTGTTCCAGCTACTCCTCATTTTCCCACTGCGAGAGGCTGCACATCACCTCCAGCCTGCTCTTGGAACTGGAAGAAAACTGCTCAAGGGAAGCATTCCCACCATTTGCATAGCTCTGAACAATCAGGATCAAGCTGTGAATGGAATTACAAGGGTCGTGGGATCATCCCAGACTATGAACAATCAGCTGGAAAGAACATCCCAGTGCTGTCTCAGGATGGACAATCACTGCTGTAACAGGACTCAGTTTACCTGCAGCAGAGGACAGTCCGTGCTGAGACTCTTGCAGATAAATGCCATGTAGTATTTTGAGTTTTAAACTTATTTTTACAGGTTTTATAATTCATGTTGAACATAACCTTCCCATACAGACCAGGCTTAGCAAAGTCCTTCAGGTTTTTCAGACAGAAGGCAAAAAGAAGAGGCAAAAAAGACAAAGAAGCAAAGAACTGACTGCAAGTCTATGTGGTTTGATATAGCTTCTGAGATAATAAAAAAGCCAATTTTTTAACATCACAAACTCAATTCTTGTCTCTGAAGTGCTATTACATTTACCTATGGGTGTGTTTTATATGTGCACATTTTGCGAGGATGGCAGCTGAACTGTGCAGAGTGCAAGAAAACAGTTCATTGATTCAACTGGTATAAAATTCATATATTTATCCTAGTTGCAGAATTTATACAATCTAAAACTGCTTTCTTGCACTTACTGCACAGCCTGCCACTCCCTTGCAATGGCTATATAAAAAAAAAAACAACCAGCTACTTTATTTACTAGAAAATAAAGCACATCTTGAAACTGATCAAATGTAATGATACACTCATTAAAATAAAAATACACAAAATACAGCCTGAGATTTCAATTCTAGTATTTTTTTCCACGAGTTGACATCACTGACGGATTTTTCTTCTCCTTTGGTTTTTCATATGATCCTGTTTAACAATTTTCACTATTCAAGTAAAACAAATGGAACTGAATACCAGAAAACAAAATAAAAAGCACATTCATGCTTCATGAAATCAAAAGTATTTTTTCCCCTTGAAGAGCACATTCCTTGGTGTAGAGGATTTACACTTCAGAGAACTGAGGGCGTTTCATAGAAATCTCTTAGTTGCATACAGATGCATTGATGGAGATCTATTGCTGCCTGCAGGGCTCAAACCTGCTGAGTTTACCTGAGCTTGGTGTTTCTTCCCACTTGACGGAGCACAGCACAGCACTGGAGAGGAACCAAAACGTTCTGACAACGCTGCACCGCCTGCACCTCTTCGGAAGGCAGGGCCAGGTGCCCTGAACAATGTCTCGGGTGATGGAGAGAATCCTTTCTAAAGTGCACCGACTGGAGGAGCCTGGGCAGGCGGGGCCTGGCGGGTTCTCCACCCCTGGGACAAGCACCTCAGTGTCTTTGGTTGTTAGGTCTCCCCAGCTCTCTTGTTCACCTTCATCACTGCCTCCCGGGCCTGCTCCGGCAGCCGCGACGGGTCCGACAGGATCGACGTGGTCCTGCTCAGGTGCCGCAGGGTGTTCAGCACCACTAGGGAGAAACAAAAAAAAGGCAGGAAAACATCAAGAGAAACCATTAGCCTGACTGATCTTTCTTCTACAAAAGAGAGCACCCCTTGATAGTTATAAACATAAATTAAATACTTGCTGAATGGCAAGAGGGAAAGAATCAAGCAATGATTCTGCCCAAACAGAAGGTCACTCCAAAGCTGAATACAAATCTGAGAGGCCTTCCCTCATTAAAAGATAAATCACACTGCCAAATGTAATCCAACTAGAGCCAAGCTTTTGAAATTCAAATGTAGTTAAACACTGTTTAAATTCTGGTATATTCAACATTTTTTTTTTCTGTCTTCACAGTCAGAAGAGGCTCTTATTTTTTCACTGAGCTAACAAAAAGGAAGTGAAAGTCACATTCAGCATCATGTGCTTTCTTTGTCATCCTCTGACTTTTAAGAAATGCTATTACATTATACTTTCTATGATCTGGAAGAGCTGCTGGATAGAACTTCACTTACTTGGCCTCAGAACAGGAAGAGAACAGTGCTGATCCAACCAGGCCAGTGCAGTGTCATTCAGATCCTTAAAGCTTGTTGTGGAAACCATCCCATTGAAGGACTCAAACAATGGCTTAATAATAATGCTGAACTGCACACCATCAAATGTCAAGGGAGACAACAAAGGGGGAGTTCAAAACATTCTATGGGAAAGGCTATGACAGAGAAAACATTGGATTTCTAAATGGACTACAGCTGCCAGAGGGACTGCAACATTTCAAACATTGTACTTTCAAATCTGTAACACTAAGACAAAGGAAAAAAATTGAACCTTAGCTCCTAGTGATATTCAGTATACTTTGCAAAATTCCTCTATGCTGACCTGAAGGGGAAAAAAGGGAAGGAGAATGTGCAAGTTTCTGAACAGCTCCAGTAACTGTAATTTTTTTCCCCTGGAATCTTTGTTATTGTCTATGTACATTTCCCAAAAGACAGCTGGAGTTGCTCTAAAAGTACCAGTACCAAAGCCCAAGTTCATCAGGTTGGTATGAAAGGATACAATCCAAAACTTCCAGTTCTGCAGGGTCCTGCTTCTCACATACTCATCAAACAACCTCTTCATGTGGTCAAACCTTTGCCGTGTTATGGGAACCCCGGTAGCAGGGAGCTGCTGCTGGCAAGAACTGAAAAGATGTTTGGAGGTCAGAATCCCACCAAAAAGGACACATTTCTCTTCCAGAATAAACTGCAGCAGGAAAAAAGTGTGTATTCCTGGTATCTCTGGTGGAGAGGCTTCCCAGTGCACGATCCCCCCCAGAGCGTAACTGCTCCAGTCAGGAATACAAACTGTTTTCCCAACAATTTTGCCTATATTCAAGCAGCAAACCAATTTATCAAGCTGCTACAAACACTTCTTACAACAACAAAACTGAAAACAAAGTATAACATAGAACAAAGTAATTTTAGGCATCCATAAAGGACAAGGCACATTAGGAGTTGAGGAAAAATTTAGAGTTACTCCTAAGCAATGTTACAGAAGAAGATGTAATGGAGATTGTTATGAAACAGGTCAATTTAAAGTAAAACCAAGCAGACTTCATTATAATTTGCAAGAAAAATAAAAGTATTTTGATTTACTGCTAGTTCAAACTTCATGCCTAAGCCTAAAACTTCCGGAGTGGCGAAGCCACTGGTGTTCTCAATAAGCTGTGTAATAGTATGTAACAATCATAAACCCACAGAGCAAACTGAGGCACTGGGAAGGTGAAAGGATTTACCAGAGCTATGCTCAGCCAGTGACACACTTCTGGAACCCAAGACCTGTGTCTTATGTACTCAATCACATTTTCCTAAAAAAACTGACTGCATTTGAAAAGAAAACTGCAGCAAAGCCATTGTGAAGAGCGAGAGTTCCATCACCAATGGGCTTTATAAAAACATCCTTGCTGGCTTCTTCTCAGAATTATTCTGACCTGACACATCCTCCCTGATGCTGCCACTGTTGTGCATTCCGCGCTCAGAGCTTGCTAAAACCCACACAGTTTGCACCAGTGCCCATCCCACCGCAGCTCTGCTTGGAGCTGGCAGCAGCTCTGCTCTGTCCAACACCCATCTGCTCCCTGGTGTGACACTGGGCACACACTCCCTGCAGTTTGGCCCAAGCACCACTGAAGCTGCTGCTCCACCCCTGGAAGCTCCCTGGTCTCACAGGATGGTGGCGTTCAGCTCCTCGATTTCCTCCCGAAGGCGCCTGGCTTCCTCCTGCATCTGTGTCCTCTCCTGCTGCAGCTTAGCGATGTATTCCACCGTCTTCTGGAGCGTGATGGCGTGGCTGATCTAGACCAAGCACAGACACACAGTTCACCTTCTGCAACAACCTGAGATTCATGAAGAGTTTGTCCTCCCAACCTGCACTTCAGCACCTTTCAATTTTGCTTCACTGTGTGTAAAAGCACAGGGTCAGGCAGAGCAAAACACTTCAGATACTCAACTCTGCGCTCCTCTGACTCCTCTTCACACTCCAGTACAGAGAAGTGTGGCTGCAGGGGTTGTTTTCTTCCATAAATTACATTTCTGCTACTTTGTTGAAAGTAGTATTTTAATAATTTAAAATGTTTTATTTCATTATCTGTTCTCTTAAAAATCTTTACAGTTCTTACTTAAGTACTGAAGGATGTGCTACATCTCCAGACAGATTTGTAGTGCTGATGAAAGTGCTGCTTGAGGCAGATAATATAAATTATTTAGTTTGGGAAACCTGAAGTTATTAAACAGAAGGACCAAACAAAGGAGACAGACAATAATACTCTTCAGTTTTGAGGAACCAATTAAAAATCTGTACTTGAGAAATAAAATAACCAGACATTTTAGTAAAGCTGAGCTTTCCAAAAGCATTTCCTTTCAAATAGGCTATTCAAGTCAGGAAGTGAAATTCTGACAACATATCACCTTAATTTCTGAAACTATAAAAATTAAGTAAACAAATCAACATGCTGCCCAAAAAGCTTTCATATTTTCCATGTTTCAAAGCTACTGGTATTTAAAGGACACTAAAACTTTCGTTGTGCAGATATATCTGTATTTCAATTTAGTGAACTAAGTTAACTAGTGTAGCCAGAGTAAGTTCTTAGTTTGGATAAAGTAATTTGACAATGAGAAATCAGTTGGAAATTTTTTTCTCTGTAAGCCCATGCACAAAAGACAGCTGAAAGGAGAAAAAAAAGGCCCTGATTCTTAAAGACAGATGGGTGGTGTAAAGAGTCCTAAAGAGATTTTTCCACATCATCTGAACTGACCATGCTTCTGATTCCTGCTGGGAGGCAGAGATCTCAGTGGTGTAGGAAATGTTATGAATTTACCTGAGCTTTTCCATTTTACCTCTGCTCACTGCTGTGTTCCAGCAGTGTGTCCTCTGCTGTGCTCAGCTGACCACTCAACAGTGAAATGATTACATTTATTAACAAGACTTTCAGAATGGCTCTTTCTTACATTTCACATTAAACTATAAATGCTGCTGAGGTACTCACCGACTTGGAGTTGGCTGACACCAAGCTGTTCAGAGCACTGAAACCAATCTTGATATTAAACCTTCGTTTTTGTTCCGAAAGATGCCTCATCCTTCGATTCTGCATAAATAAAATCAGCTCAGTCTATGCTGTTCTCCTTTACTGTTCTACTGCTATGACTATTTCAGCTACTCAAATCCAGTGTCATTTTTGTTGACTTGTTGGCATTCACAGTCTTCCCTGGAACAACTCTCCAGAATTTTAATAATGAATTGACAGCGTGTTTGCGGACCAAGCCACCTCTGACATCTGTACCTATTTCAAGCATCACATGCCAGGATGGCAAGGAGAAAACCTGAAAGATATTATATTACCTGGAGGTTCTAGACTTGTACAGTATGCACATGATTTGTTACTTGCCAGAAAGGCATATGAAGGTTTGAAAGATACCATTTGTCTGTGTAGTGCTTCAGCAGAAATAAAAGGTCACCCTACACCTCTTTCAAAGCTTTAGCTGTGTCATCAGGAAATAAAATATTTAGGACTTATATTAACAAAAGAACAAAGATCAGTAGACCCAGAATTGGTCCAGGCTGTGGTAGAAACACCTTGCAATCAGTAACAAAAAAAACAACTGGCAGGATTTTCTAGGCATGGGAGAATCCTGCAGCCCCTGGATCCCAAGGCTGGGGAGCTACATAAACCACTGACAGGAGCTCCCAAGGTTGATGTCCATAGAAAGAAAAGACCTTCCAAGCTATAAAGGAGCTCTAGTTTCTGCTCTGGCACTGGGAATGCCAGATTATTCCAAGGCCTCTGAGCTACTGAGGACAAAGGAGCAGCTGGCGGATCCCTTCCCAAAGCTGGGGCCACACTGCCGCCCTGTGGCTCCTGCCCAGCTCAGCCGGAGCCTGGAACAGCAAGGGATCATCCCTGGGATGGTTACACGTCACAGCCACAGCAGGGACACAGAGAAGGGATCCAGGAAAGAACAAAACAGCTCCACATATGACTCCAAAAATCCCCACTGCACCGAGAGGTGTGTGCCAGGTGTGTGAAGGAGGTGCAGAGACCCTAACTGTGTAACAGCCCAAGGATTTCTTTGTTCAGAGCCCCCCTCTGGTAGCACCAGCTCAAGTTGTTCCTATTGCTGCACCACTCAATTACTACTCCTTCCTGGGAGTTTGCCACAGGAAACCTGTGATGAAGAAACTTCTTCAACAGAGTCTGAACTTTGAGAACACATTCCTGGCAGAGTGAGGCTTTCTGGCAGCAGCTCACCATCACCCCACTTTATAAGGAAGGAAAGCAGTGCAATAAAGCAGTGAAGTGGCTGGCCAAAACCACAGAAAATGCAGGTTCAAGAGCAGAACTGAGATTTCCAGTGCCCTGCCAAACTGAAATAACCACGTTACCTAGCAATACAGAACTGTTTAATCTAACTAACAATGCAGAGGAACAAAAGCACATACATCTAGAGCCTGGCAAATATCCCTGTTTCTCTCTTGTTTTAAAAGAGTTACTAACAGTACACATCCAAAGCAGTTCCTGTCAGAGGAGGTGTGTTTACATGGCTATGAAGCCTATTTCACTGCAGTGTCCCTACTTCTAAGAATGGTCCTCCATCTAATGACCACTTTCCCACCATCAGCCAGCCCTACTAATTTGTTCCTTTGTTAACTTACTCCCTAGCAGCAGAACAGGCTGCACCTACTGCTTGTGAACATTCATGCCAAGCAAATCACTGCCAACTTTTATGAGTAACTAGCAGCATGGTCAGCAAGGGGCAGTTCTGATTCTCCTCTGCAACAGATCTAGAATTGAGTTTAGTCACAGGCTGTAGATGTCAAACTTACCTTTCTGCCCTGGAGTAATCAAACTGCCATCAACTCACAGGGTACACACAGCCAGAGAAGCCAGAAGGGGGTTGGCACTTGCAAAACAGTTAAGTAACACTCCCTTTCACAACAGAATAAATGAGAAGGTTACACCTGATTGTTCTGATGGGGTTTTTGTGGAGAAGTTTCTCATACCACCACAGAAAGTGTTCTGACAAGGTCAGCTTGTGCGTGAGGTACAACCAGTGCTATCTCTAGACCGCCGAGTTCTTACCCCAGTAATTCTCGAAGGGTTTTACAGGTGTAACTCGTAGAGTCTGTGGAGCTGCTTCTCTGTGGAGCAGCATAGCATCACTGGAGACATGTAAGTAACTCAGCAGGTCAAGAACTTCCCCTCCAGCGATGGCCAGAGCCCTGCAGACTGAAGAGCCCCAACAGAACAATGGCAAAAAGCCACGGTTTAGAACACTAAAGCCTGAAACCTTTGACCAAGTAAACTGACACTTGTCACAACACTCCTGTGAGCCACAGCAGGAACTGCTGTCATGACCATAAGGACCTGCAGAGGTACAGCTAAGCCTGGCCCCTCTGGTGACACATCCCTGAGGAGCAGAGTAGATTATTGTAGAGCCTGACATTCTGGATTGCACAGAGCAGCACGGATGCAGCAGCAAGCTAAGCCAAACACACAAATATGCTACTGTACTGAAGCACAACTTGCTCTAGAGTCCATGCTCAGACCTCAGGACAGAAATGTAGCTATGAAGGCAAAGAAGAAAAGACCCTCAAAGGAAGGGACACACACCTTAAATGCAGCCATAGTAGGGTCAGTGGCAGATTTTCCTGAGCAGCTGTTCTGAGGAGACTGTGGACTGGGGCTCTGCTCAGAGGTGCAGGGGGAAGCCTGGCCTGAATTCTGACAGTCCCGGCCTTCATAAAGGAAAAAACACAAGACACATTAACAAACAACTTTCTGTAGCAAATGTAACTGCTGAGAAGCTTCTACTCAGAACTGAACTGAAATGCAGTCAGCAACCAAATTACACTGTTTGATGCAGCAACCACATGCTAGAAAACATCAAGACTGCTGGGAAAGCTCAGGATATCATGTCACAAGTGTCATACATCCTGAATAGCAAGATGTAACAGTCCTTTCACACACACATATTTCAGCAAAGGCATGTTGGATGTGCAGGCTGCGATTCCATCCTCCTGCTGGACTCCCCCATTTGTCTCTAAAGGCCTGGGACCTGACAGTGACACTTACAAGCCATTTACCACAAGAACCAGCCCAGGGAATGCTCTGTAGATGCACATGCAAAAGGAGTCTTCGCACTTACCTACAAGGATTGTGTCTGAGATCCTCCAGTCAAAATCAGAGCTATGACACTGAACAACAAACCTATTCAGCACTTCCTACACAAATGCCTTTCATTTCTTGGACAGCACATCCTTTTAGAAAGGAGCCACTTACAGGAAGCACAAAATCACAGTTTGTGGGGATGCTGCACAGTCATTTAAGACAAAATTTGCAAACTACTAGATGCAACTGAAGCTGTGGGGTTGAAAAGCTTTTCCTTCAAAAATCATCTAGGGATCCTCAAGGCCCATTTACACCCTGCCTACCCAACAGAAACACACTACCATGTGCAGGGGAGAGAATGCTTACAGCTTTCTAACTTACTAGGTGTAGGTGAGGGAACTTGTGAACTGCAACAGTGGGAAGGGATGTGCTCTCCTTTCACCAACACATCCTGGACTACACTAGGAGGGAAGAGATGTGAGACTGTGGACTGGCTTTGTTGACTACTTGGTGCTCGCTGTGCTGGACCAACCAGAATGTTACTACGGAACTCCGTCACCCCGGGAGCCTGGGAACAGCACAGAAATAGCACAGAGGAAAACAGAGAGAAAGAGAGAGCAGGAGGGGCAGTGTGGGGGCAGAGGGAGAGAAGGGATGAGAGAAAGGAGAAAGTGGGGGGAGAGAGAGATTAAGAAAGAGAAAGAGAGAGAGAGATATGTTACCTTGCCTTTCACTAAAAGTAGCAAATTAATACATGATTAACAATAGGATGACATGAAACAAGGGCTAATATATAAGGAATTAGGAGGCACCAAAGTCAGGCTTCTGGCAGGAGACCAGTATCCTTTCATAACTTAAAGCAGTATTACAACACATCAACAGCATAACAGACTAAAATCTATCTCCATCTTCCTGCACACAACATACTGGGGAAACCCACTCACATACTCAAGGCATGTTTTCCAATCTGGCGGTGGAAAGGTGAGCTCCCTGGGCTCCTAGCTTCTGCACAGTTAAAGCACAAACCATCCCCATCCACAGCACAGTGAATACAGGCCTCCTTGGAATCTTACTTTTGTGTGAGACAGAGTCTGTCAAGACTATAAAGTGCTTCCAGACCCATAAAGTGGGTACATTTAAAATAAGCAAACATAATGCTGAATGCACAAATGCATACGTTGGGTAACAGATGATTTAGGGGACTCGTTACCCTCCCGAGCACATTATGGCTCTCACTGCTTGCAATTAACAGGCCTAGAAAACAAATAGATAATTTTTTTTTCTTCTCCTTACTCTGACAATTCCAGCTGGTGCAATTGCAACATTAGACTGAGACGTGGCTGGCGTCAAAATCCCCTCTCTTTTTAAAGGTGCTGGAGTTACAATCACAGCTCTGGACTGTCCCTGAAAGGCAGCTGAAGAACACAATTCAGTTAGAATAGTTAATGAGACAAAACAAAAGCTGGAGATTATTTTGTATGAAATAACTTGTCATTAAACAGGGAGGTGGATCAATGGGCATCTGTCTGGTACTATTTCACTGCAGTATAAAATGCCACCAGTCTTCCAATAATCTCAACCCCCTTAATCCAGTACAAAGGACTTCAACACTCCAGCTATTTCTGAGTTTTCTAGCATCACTGTTGCAAGGCAAATTTACAGAGGTATGTAGTAATCCAGGGAGATGTTAAGTGTCTTCATTCTGTCAGAGCTGGATTTGACAGGAGGAGAACAATCTTCAGCTCTCCTCTCCCATCCACACTCTGGGATCTCAGCCTTGCTCTGCTGACCCAGGAAGGGTCAATGACTCAATATTTCATGCTTCCTTGTATATATATCTTAAATCCTTTCCCTCAGCACTTCATCCTACCAGCTTCTTCCACTATCTGGTTTTACAGTTGCTTTAGATGACACACAACCACAAGACAACCAAATGTGATTGGGAAACAGCATCAAAATTCCAGAAAATATGCTAAAAAACAGGAGTTCTGCAGTGCTTAGACAGCTAGAGGTAATTCTGAATAGCAGCAAATGTCTCCCTATGAATCTGTGAAGATCTCCATGTAACCAATGCAGATGTGCAGTTACCAACATGGTTCTTGCCCAGTCTAAACAGAACACGACTGACCATCCCATACTGTTACTAAGGGAAGAACCAGGCAAAGATACAGCTTCTGTCTGGGTTTTGATAAAACGGAACCAATCAAACTGGGCTTCTCTCTTGGCTGTATTGGTTCAGCTCTCCTTTGTACAAATAAAGTCACGATGCAGGAGAAGTGTCAGCACAGCTCAGTGCCTGCTGAACCACCCCTGTGCAGTTCAGCACCAGGATTCTGAAGGATGCACACAGAGCAGGACAGGGAGACAGTGCAGGGTTATCTGATGTCCCCTCCCTGACAGAGTCACCTGTGACTGACAACTGTGTTTTGACTCAACTGGAGTTTCTGCACAGCCTCCATAAGAGAGGCCTGTGGACTGCAGCCCTTGCGTGGGTCTGTCTGGAGGAGAGCTCTGTCACTGACACAGGGAGTGCATTCTTTGAGCGTTCCCACATCTAAAGCTGAAATCACAACCCTTCCACTGTTCACTGTGGTTCAGCTGGACTTATGACATCTCTATTGAGCTCAAGAGCCTACTCTTACCAGTGCATAATGCTGCTGCACAGGCTTGGCCTTTCTGACTTCCACATTTGGGGAACTGCAACAACCAGCAACAATATTTAGAAGTCACTTTACATGATTCATGTTTCTGTCCTACACATGCATCTTTTGCAGACTTTCCTCTCAAAATCAGCACATTTATACTGAAGTGGTGATAGCAGTGAAATCTTGCACCTGATGAGACAATCTGTACAGGTTTTTGAGTCCTTACACCACAGAGCAGTTCTAACACAAGATACAATGTAATTTGCTTTACAGTCTGGAGATGATTTGTTTGTCCTGAACACAAATGACAGGCATAAATATCTCAGTTACAAGCACTAATGTTTATTCTATTGCCAAAAATAAAACTCTAGTATTTATATAAATTCTTGGATTTGTCCCCTGAGCTTGATGTCCCAGTAGTTTAGGAACACCATGATCCCCAAACACATGCCACTAATCTAGATGAAAAACAAAGCCACTGGTTGCAATGGTCTAGAAGTAAATAGTGGAGCACTGGAAAATTAATATATGGGGTGAGGAACAACTCAGGAAGCACTGAGAACACAGGAGCAAAGGCTTTCTGAAAATGAGTTGCCTACAATCTTTACCAGGTGAGAAACTCTGTCTCCACTGCTGAAGGTACATGGACTGCTGGTTTATAACATATTATAGATAGGAACACTGCCATTAACACCCCCATGCTATTAATCATGGACCAAGTTGATCCCAGTGACATCCTAGAATTAGATCTTGGGTCTGTTCTTCTGAACAGTGATTTTTCTTTTTGGTGGGTAACCTCACTATCAGGCCCTGGCAGACACACCTACTGCCTAGTAAAGCCTGCTTAACAGTACTCCTCCAGGCAGGCTTTTTCTTCAATTACTGTTGCACATTTCAAGTGGCTGAAGTCACTTGGTCCCCAGCCAGCACAAGTCTAAAAACAGCCTGCAATAATACTAAGAAAAGCGTGCTGCCTGTCCTGCTCCAGCCTTGAGCTTTTCTACAAGAACCACCTCAAGCAAAATTCTCTCTCCTCATCTTGTTATTCTTTGCCTTGTGCAGCACCAGTGGTTCCAAATCTCACCCAGTGTGGAGGTCCCAGGTGTTCCTACCCTGACCTGAAATCCACTCCTGACTTGAAGCATCTTAACGGTCTCTAGACTGCTTGAGACAAAGATCTCCAACTCCCTCAGGAGACCTCCTCTCCTCTCCTAGGGGAAGGTAAAACTCTCTCCCTACTATCTCCTCCTCCAGTGTGGCTGAATGCTCTGAGGGGCAGTTAACCACAACAGCATCACACCTAAATCCAAGGTTTCTGTGGGGCAGGAGCACAGAGCTGATGCAGCTACACAGCCCATCACAGATGTTACAAGGAGAGACCCCCTTTTGCAGGCCAGCTTTTCACACTCAACCAAACTGTTTCCAATCCTTGCAGCAGTCCAGAGCATCCCACTGAACAGTGCAACCACTGCATTCAGCCAGTGGATTCAGGGGTTCCCTGGACACCCATAGAACCTCTATTTTAACTTATTATGTAAAGCAAGAAAAGCAAGAAGATCTTTTCCTCCTGCTAGTCCCACTCAGGAAACAAAAACATCCCCCCACAGTGCTCCTCACCTGGGGTGATGAAGGCATTCTTTACCAATAAGGACACTGTTTCAAGCTTCGGAGCAGGCACTATTTTTTGTGACTGTTTGGGCCTTGTCCCAGCACTGGCCAGAGGAACAGGTTTGGGGAGTGCAAATGTCAGCTGGGACTGCAGCTGGGGCCGGGGCTGCCCCTGCACAACAGCAGTCTGGAAGGCCAGGTTACAAGGCACTCCTGCCCCCGGCTGCTGCGTGGCCAGGACCACGCTCTGGCTCTGGCTGAAGGTGGTGGCAGGGGCGTTGTGGGTCAGCGTGGCAGAAGCCGTGTGAGTGATGACCGTGGATTCACAGAGGCCGAACTTGGGGGTTTCTGGAGCAGTGAAGGCGGCGGGCGCGGGGCTCAGGCTGGAGCTCAGCGGCACCGCGGGCAGAGGGGACTGGTGCTGGGCACTCGTGGGCTGCAGCAGTGGCAGGGGCGTCGGGAACACTGACATAAAAGTTTGTGGCCCGCTGAGAGACGAGTCGGGAGGGAAGTCTGCCGGCTGGATGAAAGATCCTCCACTTCTAATGCTGGAACACTGGTCTGCAACAACGTCGGGAATGGCAGGAGCAGGTACTGAGGAAGGAATCAGTCCATCACTGATGTTCCCTGCTGGAAGCGGGCTGGGCAATGAACCCGACGGCAGGACAGGAGACTGAGAGACAAGGAAATATCACTGATTCAGACATGTCTGAACTCCTCCTGAGAGGACATGGCTCATGTCGGAGCCTTCTGTTTTAAACTTCTCTTACCTGGGAAGAGTGGCTGGTGCTGTCTGTGGTAGCTGAGCTGACAGCAGACACGGAAGGGAAATAATTACTGGAGCGACTGGGCGTGAATAATTCTGAAACATAAGAAGTCACCTATAAATCTTCTACTTTTCATACTCAAGGTACAGCATTGCTAGATCCTAAAATTCACAGGAATATCAGTATTATTTAGCAAATAATGAAACCATGAGATTTTTGCTTCATGCAACTGCTGTTGACTGAGCAATGAATTGCTGTCTTCCAGAGGAACTGATCTCTTTGGGGCTGACTTCATCAACTTTCATGCAAACTGGGACACTGCAAAAATCAGTTCTGTTTAAGTTCTGTTCAGTTCAGTTCTGTTCATCTACACACAGACAGCCAAGAGCTGATCCTCAGTGCAGTCCCACAAAGTAGTTATCCGATGCAGACTGCTTGCAGAGCCAGCAAACAGGTATGACTCTACTTCCATGATGATCCACAACCATCAAAGTCATCAGCAGTAGTTTAATGTCATACAGAATTCTTGACAGCGCCATAAAACATTCAAAGATGAACAAAATGTTAAATGTCTTTATCACTAAGAAGTGTGAAATGGGGAAACCTTAGATATCTGTAACACTTAAACTTATTTTAAAACCTAGTCCAAAAATCACTGCACTATTTAAGAAATTAATGAACTCTATATATGATTCTTACCCTGAAAAGGCTCAAAAGTATCCATAAAATCAAAATTTGGCTGGAGAGGGATAAGCCCTGGTTGAATCATATCAGCATTTCCTAAGTGTCCTGCAAAATTCAGGAGACAGATTAGATTAGCTTCACATCACTCACATAATAACAGCAGCAGGAATAAAACACTCCACAGCCAGGCTTGGCCAAGATGTTACAGAAAAACTGCTGCTGAAAGGAACTGAGCATCTGTTTCTCTTCAGAGCTACAGCACAGTCCAGAACTCAAAGCCATTGGGGAATGAAACTTTCAACTACTAAAATGGAAGAGGTGAAACCTGAAGGCTCTAACTGACATCTGGGATTGCCAAACTCAGATGCCTCCTGCTCCCAAACCTCCCGCACTACACACACAACCTTGCTGGGAAGCACAGCCTGACCCGCCACAGCTCACAGCAGAGTATTTTAAAGTAAACCACCACCCTTTAATTTGCCTTGAATACAGTTCATGTAAACCATGGCTGCTCTGGAGTTGCTCAGACATCCATGCAGCAGGGATGGTGCACAGTGGACAGGTGCTGTCCCACCAGACAGAGCCCCTAGACAGAACTGAACAGCTCTTGGGATTGTTCGTACACATGTGACTAGGACTAGCACTGGTTCTATGGGACAAAGCCAAAGAAAAATACACAGGCACTCCCTTAAAAATACACACATAACTATGCTTTGAGATAAATCACAATGCCTTCACCACTGATAAAGTAAATATTGCTCATTATAGATTTATTCAGAGCAACATTAGGAGGCAAAGTTGGGAGCAGCACATAAGAAGCTGAGATAGAAATTACATTTGGATCATTAATTGGGATTCCATAACCTACAGAATCATAAGACAGCTGCATTCCCTGACCTGTTTTTATCTATATCAGCAATATAAGATAGATTTCTTAGGCAAGGCTACAAGAGCAGCAAAGCAACAAACCAGACTTTTTGTAGGGGTTCTCACTGCAACATAGCTACAGCCAACAAATACCTATGTCCCTGGAATTCGGCCAGGATACCAGCTGATGTGAAGACAGTGTGGAGAACAGGGTGTCGGTGAACTCGGACATGAGCATGTCTGCATCCAAGAGGCTGCCTTCCTCCATTGGGACAGGGGTTTCTCTGCCATACCTCCTTTTTTGCCACAGAACCACATCATCATCCTGTCAAAGCAAAGGAGCAGAGGTCAGGCTGCCTAGCAATGCCAAAGCAGTCTGGTGCAGATCTATAAAAGCAGCCCTCATTTTTCGCGTTTTTAAAGAACGAACCTCTCTTTGAGGAGCCATCAAATGGACTGAAACACATCAGTGGTGCTTCTGATACATCAACAACTTCAGCTCACTGAAATACCACAACATTCTGGGAAAGGTTTTGGTCCAAAGCCCAGATATTGACTAGAAGGATGTAAGACAAACAACAACACTTCCTTGTTTGATTGATTGCACAAGTATTTCTGCACATAGTTTAACAATCCCTCAGCTTGAATAAAGATTAAAACCAACATGAATAGCCAGAACGCAAAGCAAACAACTCCTGGCTTGTGAGATATATCTAAAACTCTGAAGTGTAGTGAAGTGTAATTGTACTCTGAGTTTGCACAAGACACTTTTTGCCCATGAAAAGCACAACATAATGTGACTTGGCTTACTCATCCCTCACTACAGGCTGAGCTAAACTGCACTGCCTTGCAAAAGCAACAGAACAGTGCTTCTGATCATCAGTTTATACACCTAAAGTAGGTTTGATAGCTTAAGGGAACATACTAAATGGTGATACCACTGCTCCTTTAACCATTTTGTCCTTTTTTAGGATCCTGGCATATTATCTGCCTGAGCTGTGGGCACAGCAGGAAGATCTGCAACATGTAGCTCACACATCTTCACAGATCCAGTTACACAAGCAAGGCAGCAGTGCCAGTTACAACTCAGTAACAAGATGAAATCATGTGCCAGCCCTCAAAGAGATTGATCTCTCTGGGCATGCAATGCTGATTCCCATTTCTTCTGTCACAGCACTTTACATTCAACCTTTCTTCCACCCAATTTAAGCTACAAATCTTATATTGCTCTCTAAGGCACAGAACATTAACGTGTCTAACCTTAACTAAGGCTTAAGCAAGATGCTTGTCTTTAGATTTTAATCAAAGCAAGCTACTGCACGTTACAGCTTTGTTATCTACTGCGGGTTCTACAAGCATAAATGCTGCCACTTCTCAGTGGTGTTACCTACCCTGACCAAACTTGAAAGATCTTCATCTTTATGTTTCTGTAACTGCAAAAGGAGAACAGAAGAGATGTCAAAGTCAGAATAGGTCCTGTGTGTGCCAGTAGAAGACCTGATTTGCAAAACTTTTAAGACCCAATCATGCACAATCAGTCCCAGCACAATAATTTTTAGTTAAGTGGAACTAATCAGATGAGCATGTCTGTACCAGCTTATCATCTGTTTTAAGTACTCCTGCACGCCAGAAGAAGAGATAGAAAAACTCAAAAAGCAACAACATACTGGTCAAGCTCAAGTAAACTACTTTCACTATGTAAACCAACAGACCCTTTTTTTGAAGTATGTTCTCCACTTGTGGTATTCCCTGATGACTATTTCAATTCTCCGTTTCCAGTATTTCCCTTCTGTTGCAATGGCCTGAGAACACAAACACATACCATGAATTACACGGAATCACATAAGGGCTGAATATTCAATACATTTCCAAGCAAATACTCAGGCATAAAAAATGCAAAAGAAAGCATGCTAATTCTGTTTGAGCTCATGTATCAGCAGCCCACACTGTCCCAGAGTTCAGCTATCACAGAGCAAATCTGACAGTACTAACTTCATCTTTCCCACAAAAACCAAACACGAGATGACATCTGACTGCACTGCCAGCATCTCCCACAGCAGCTCAACCATTACCAAAAGTTAAGAAATGGCAAAAAAAACCCCCTTTAAAATTAATTTACTGAAATATAACGTATAAAGCACACAGTATCCTGTGAATTTCACAAGGCCACATGCACAGACACACATAAGCAAAAGCTGCTATGAATGACACACAGCAATAGAAATCTGATGTCCAGCTCAGGGAGGACCTTGCAGGCCACACACTGATGGCAACAAAAGGATCAGACAATATGGGTCTTCAATGTATCACAGAGAGCCGTGTGTAAGTTGGGGAGAGCAGACTAATGAGAGCCTTAACTTTGTGTTCGAGGGTCACTTTCAACACAAACATCAACATTGTTCTTTCAAAAACCTGAGACAGTTCCACAAACTCATCTGGAACTCCTCTGAGTTATAATTTATTCTAGTTATGCAGTATAGAGTCACATATTGCCACATCAAGGGCCTCACTGGTTTTCTGCAAGGAGCCAGAGGGCAGATGTTAGTTTTCATTTATGTTTACAGGAACACAGAAATGAAAGAACACAAACTCATACTCGCTCTGTCTCTGAAACTACCTTGACACAGAAAAATAAATTGCTCGTTCTCTTGAAACCACACTTCGCCAATTACATAAAATACAGAAAACTATCCCAGGGTCGCTTAGATTCAGTCCTGAAAAGAGTCATCACTGATTTCCCACCAACTTCCAGTCGGAATACAGCAGTGGCTGTCAAAATCTTAACTATTCAAATAGCACTTTTATGATTTATGATTCAATAAACTACAACATTTACGTAAGTTACACAGATAACAAACGTCCTTCTGGTTGCACCTTGATCATCTTAATGTGATGAACTCACAAAACCGGGTTCACTCTGCTTTTAATGACTCCTTCTAAATGAAAACAGAGCACAGAGTGGCTATGCTGCCCTCGTTTCCAGCAGACCAGAAAATCCTGTTACAAACTCCAGAGCCCACTGGGTTGTTCCTGGAGTTTCACACACCTCTGGCCGACGGTGCTCATCGACGTCCACGGAGCCGTCCAGTGGGGTCACGAAGTGGCACACGGGGTTCTTGCGCTTCTCCAGGTCTGAAACAGCAAAAATGCAAGTGCTGAGCACATGCAGGGCCTGCAGAGAGCTCTGTCACTTCAGTGGCAAGGTGTGACAGCGAGTCTAGCCAGGATTCCTTCCCGACAAACAGCAGGAAACAGGGAGATCTTGGGCTGTGCTTGGAGCACTCAGCACATCCTCCATGTGGGCACATCTAGGAAAGCCCTGATCCAATGGCAGTGCCTCTGAAACATCGGGCCTTCAGCAGATTCCTGAGCTTCTCACTAGAAAATAATTTCAATTCTCTTTTCTCACCGATGTCTCACAAAAGACCCGCCCCCCAGCGCGGTACTTACACTGCATGTACCAGGCCCTCCAGATGGCGTTATTGAGACGGATTTTATCTCTCCACTGAAGCTTCAATCCCTTAAAATTTTTCCATTTTGGTGAAACCAACCTTCCGCTGCAACAAAACACACAACAAATCATTCTGTTTTCAGCTTTTCTCCCACTTTTCCTTGCAAGACAAAGCATCCCCCTAAAACAGCCAAACTGTCAACACATAAAACAACAACAAGCCACACTTAGCCCCTCACAACTTTTGCTGACCACAGCCCACTGAGCCAGGAGCCAGAGATGAGTCCAGTCTTCAAGACTCCTCTATGTTCTCATCCATGAGAACTAAGAACTGTCACAACTGGTCTCACAAATATCAGCGGGAATTAAATTAATTTCACCCACACATTTCTCTTTGCCAGTATCACACCTTTCCAAATCCCCTCCTATGAGCTTCCACCAACTGGGAACAAGATTATTCAAAATTAAGAGGTTTCTGAATGTTTGGTCACATACAGTTGTGGCTTGGACTTTTTGAAGTCCATTTTTACAGTTCCATTCGACTTTCCAGGCTGGTAACACTGGAAAGGAAGAATGAAATGCCAGTCCCGGCCCAAGAAAAAACACAACCCACCAATTCTACACTGCTGGTAATCAGAGCGGGGCACAAAGGAATACCAAGAGGCTAGAAAGAGTAACTTTTCTCCAAGGAAAGGCAAGGCTGGAAAAAAAAACGGCTGATCCTGGGAGATGGAAGGGAAATGGAAGGAAAAAGGAAGAAGTAGCAGGGATTCCAGTAAGCACTGTATAAACACAAACTACCCAGCCCTTAAAACACACCTTTATGAATCATTAATCCATACTGTTAACAGGGCAGAGGAAGTAGGAAATACTCATAACACAGTAAATTTCAAGCCGGAGATTAAAGTATAGGAACTGTGCCTATCCCAGGTTCCCCCTCTTGTTTTTGGAAGTTTTAGCCCCACATCTTCCGAGTTTCTGTCTCCTGTGCTGTTTGTGCAACCTTGCTATGAGGGAATTGGACCAGCAATACCAACTACAACCCATACAACAACAAAGGGAACAGGCTCACCTTGGCACACCACGAGCATCAGGTCAAGAGGTGATGGACACAAAGGAGTGACAGAAGCAATGTCACCTACAAACACTCTGCCCTCTCAGAAGAGATCCCTGAGCACGTGCTCAGTCTGGAATGGTCTCTGCTGTGAACTGCAGTGGCACTGGAGATGGACCAGCACAGACAGTGCCCCACCAGTCAATTTGCCTCACACATTCAGTACAAATGAACTCAGAGAGGAATTATTTATACTTAAAATCCCATTTCACATTTAAGCTCTAAAATTGCTGTGCAAATAGGAAGCACATCCTACAGAAATGCCAGGCACTTCCCCTTAGCTCCCCAAAGCCCATGCATAGAGCCTGAGGCTGGAGAACTGATGATTCCCAGTTTCCTATTTGTTCTGGGAAATCTCCCAGCAGCAGCTGTTCTTAAAGGAATCTTTTAATAAAACTTGCAATACTATAAACAAGTAAAAAGTTCTCAGCCTAAACAAAACCAGAATGGCAGAGCTGCCAATACTGGGATATTAAACAAACATTTTTTCACTTATTTGGCTGACCATTTCTTTCCTCCCTTGGTGACACCACAACTCCTCTCACACTCAGGTATTCCCACAACTCTGACAGTAACAGAGGAGCAAATGCCAGACTTCAGCCAAGTGACAGGCAAAGAAAACCAGCTCTGCTCTTTCAATTTTACTACTATATAAAATGTCAGTTGTGGCAACAGGTTGTAGCAATGCACCAGCAGATGAGATGTTGCCCGACTGCGAAAATTTTTTTTCCTCCTTGTCCTCTTTAAAAATAAACTGCAATGCTCTTGTATGCACGAGGAAGCAGATGCAAAGACCAGGTATGAACTGCACCAAAAGGATAATTCCCAGCAGCCAGAGAACAGGTAAATGACCAAGTTGTGAGCCCTGTCCGTGCCCGGCTGCCCCTTTGGGGTGTGTAGGCTGTATGCTGGACTATGCTACAAGACTCTGCTGCAGCCTTTGGGACGCTGGTGCTTGATAAAAATAAATTAAAACAAAATTTGGTACACAAAATAGAACATCGGCATCCCTTGAGACAAGCAACTTCACTGACTGTGAGGGAGAGCAAACCATGTCAACTATTAGCAAGGAATAGAAAAATAATTGTTGATGTACTTGTACTGTTCTCTGTCACTGGGCTCTAAGGCACTCAGTATAATCAGACTCTGTGTGGCCACAGATATTTAGGAAATCCTTCTGGATTATTTCTTTCCAGTAGTGCATCCATATGCCACTCTTTGAAACACATCTCCCAGAACTCCACCTCTAAATTTCAAGACTTTTAGTTTACGGAAAGATCTCCAGCTATTTTATCTCACTGTTACCCAACCCCTGTGTCAGGGCAGAGGGTGGATCTCCACCCATTTAATGTTTCTCCTATCACTGCAAACTGTCCAAACACCTTCAGTGTTCACTGCACAGCCAGCTCTGCCTCAGAACCACTGCACACCTTATCTTTTCTTCTAAACCCAGACTGAAGCACATCTTTTCCTGTTTCTCATCTGTACATTAACAGTTTGGAGACAGGAGATTACCATGCTGATGCATCACTGGCACTGACAAAGTGCCCACACGCCTCTGACTAAGAAATCTGTCAACTTAATGTTCATCTCTTCATAGCTCTGTGTGACTCGACAGTTTGCCAAAGCAACAAAACTCTAATAACCTGCACTCAGAATAACAAGAGCAAATGCTTTTCTATAAAAAGACTAAAAGGAACTGTAATCAAGTCTGGTACACTCCTTGCATTTTCAAAGAGCTAATTAAAACTGGAATTAAAACACAAATAGTTTAAAATATTTTCAATTACATTCTTAGAAAATGCTAAACAAGACTAGTACATCAAAAGAAGGAAGTGATTAAGAACCTATTCTTAAAATAATTATTATTTTTAGTTCCCATGGGAGCAAAACACAAGTCCAGCTTGAGGTCATAAGTGAAACGACTCCAGCCTCAGTGGAGAGGAATCAGCATGAAGCTGACAACAATATTTAGACACTATTCCAAATTCCAAAGTCAATGGAAAGTCAATTACTTTGAACAACACTGTGACTGAGAGCAGCTGCCTAACTGAAAGCAGTCTTCAGATTCTAAAGCAGCAAAACAACAACAAGAAAAAAACCCAAACAACTGGAGAGACCATCTGGCTGCTGCTCCTGCCAGTTCTGTAACACCACGCCAACTCCTAGGGCAAATGTGAAGCAACTTCCCAACAGGTGGATGGTCCCCATGTACCTGCAGCACAACCCAAGAGCATAGCTGTGATCATGGCCCCCTCTCCAACAGCTGCTGCAGCTTCTCAGGGATGCTGCTTCCAACCAGAGGAGCAGGAGAACATCCCAACGGAGAACTGGACCAAACAGTGCACGGTACAAGCCAGGACAGCTGCACCCACAGCATGTGGGAACGCTGGTGCTGCACAGAGGGTGACTAAGCTGAGGAACACAAGGAGACAGGCTCATGGGTGCATCCTGCAGGGAATGCTGCTGCCAGAAGCTCAGCTCATGGAAGCAATGCTGGAGGAAGAGGCGACTTCCATATTTTCCTCACTATCACACACATATCAAATCAAAGCAGCTGAAAACCATCTGACGGGTAACTTGCAATGCATTCCAGTAGCTCAGCTCACTCTCCCATGTAGAAACCTCCACCTCCTGAGTCCAAATGTCCTCACCAAGTGATTTGATGACAGCAAACCAGCCAGAAGAGCTCCAGCTCAACAGCCGAGAGCTGGAAATCCCCTTGGACGCAGTGGCCCGAACGTGCTTTGGAGGAGCCGCAGGGCTGTCACAGGAGAGGCTGCAGCCACCCGAGGCTGCCACTTCCATTTGCTGCAACTTTCACCTACAAGTCCTGGATACACCAAGAGAGGCTGGAGTCTGTTCCCAAGGTTTTTTTACATGCTTTTTCCCAGCTCAGGAACTACCTTAGGCAACTGAGACCCAAGCAAGCAGACAGATAACGCAGCACTGATCTCTCACAGCTCTCCATTTATAAAACGCCAGTGAAAGCAGCTGTGCTTTAAAACAATTACAAACCTTCAAACATCACAAAATTTGCAACACAGTACAAGAAACAGACATCCACTGTGAGACTGTGACCTGATTCCCTTCAACACCTTTGATTTCTAAATTTTTCTTCAATCAACTGAAATGTAATTAGGGAGCAGCTTTGTATTCTAACAGTACCCTGACAGTATCCACAGTATCACAAAGTTTTGCCTCTGAGAATCTCATCATTTTGTTCTAGGTTAATAACACTCAGTTAATGATCTTACAGGATATTTTAGTGATGCTTTTGATTCAGTAGAGACAAGGCAAAGGGGTGGCCTTCTTTGTTAACAGATACACGTGAGATGCCATTCACCGCTGCAAAATTTAAACCAGTGGCTGTCCCTAGCACTGAAACAACATTCAATTAATAACCTCCATGAGAAACTCCTTCCAACATCTGTAGAAGCACGATCAAGCTCTGAGATGACTCACAACACAAGAATCCCCTGTTCTCCTCCCTTAATCAGAGGATTTTAAGATGGACTTCAGTCAGCATAAAATCACATGACACAAGCACCCTCCGGATTTGGGCAGAAAGGGACATTTATCTGTGTGCAAACCCAGAAGAAATTCGGGGATTTTTCACTACTTATTAGCATTAAGAAACACCAGCATTTTAGGAAACTGATTTCTACAGAGAGCACAGAAGGGGCAGAGAAGCAGACTTCAAAATATTAAGATAAATTCCATATATCCTCCACTTAACAGGTGGTTTGAATATACGCCGATTAAATGGAAACTAAGTGGTATTATATGGTAGAACTTGCGGGTTTTACACAGCTCAAATGCTCTATTCAGCTGTTTCTGAATCAACTTGCAGTTCCCCAGTTTTTGACTCCCTCAGAAACGCTCACAACAGTACCACAGCCTTATGTTTAAAGCCTTTTCTAACACAAGGCAATAGGGAAGAATTTGCCATAAACATCAGCCTGAAAAATCCTCTTTTCCCATTCAGAAAAATTTAAGTTCATTCTCCACACCATGATGTGTAAAAGCTGCTGAGCAGGAATTTCAGCTGGGACGTGATCTTGGGATTGTAGTGAACTAAATGCTGCACCAAATAAGAAGCCATTAAAATACCCTCTGAGGAGGGAATGCAGGATCTCCTGCTTAAAATAAGGAAAGAGTGAATAACATGCCCGTGGCTACAAAGCGTGTGACTGACAGCACTAGAAGTAGGACATGGATTTCAGGGACAAGGAAAATCTCTTGGGAGTTGGCTCCCTAGCTCAGGAGGTTTTATTTTTTCTCTTGCACTCAGAGAGCACCCGGCCAAGATCTATGGTACGTGGAATTTAAACACAAACCTCCAAGCGCTGTGGTTTAGATTCCACAGGCCTGTCCTGCTGCCCAAATATGTATTCCCAGCAGATAGCCTGAAAAGCAGCTACTGCACGTCTGCAGGAATCACTTCTCCTACAGACCACTGGAGTCTAGTGTGCTATGGCTGTAAACAAATTATTCTGTTTTCAAATCTGAATTTTCTCAATTCAGTTTATGGGAACAAGCTACAGAAATGCCCTGTGTTTTCCTGTTTAGGTAATGGATCCCCACTGCCCTTGGGCTAAAACAACTCTTTTTTGCCTTATTAGCTCCAGCCTCAAAATCCACTTCCTCTGTGCCTCCCCCCAGTTCCTTCCTGTACATGATCATGCAATTTTTTGAAGCAGGGTACGAATTTTACTTTTATTACAGGTAATGGCAATGAAGCTCTTAATTTAAGTAATAGGACAAAAATCTGATTTGATAGTACAGTAGCTAAATAGATTAGCTGTTTCAGCAATACAGAAAAGGAACTTTCTGGCTTCTCCCCAGCATTTTTTTTTTCAAAGGCGTGGTTTCAGTTCGTTTTTTAATCTCCAATCTGTTTTGTTGGGGAGTTGGGCCTGTCAGCTCAGCTCTCCAAGAGCCAAAACTAACAGTATTTCCCCAAACAAAGGTTCATTCAGAGAATCAGATTATATGCATTGTGTGTTGGAGCAAAGGAGCAGGCAAGAGAAACCAAAACATTTCTACATGGCGTGAATGTGTGTAGGACTGGCAAGGAGACCACGTTTTAGCATCTCACTATTCCTACCTACAAAGTTAATCCCAGCTGCAGCCCGAGGATACTAATCCCAGACAGAGCTCATTTTAAAAGCCAGATTTAGGGCAGGTCATTTGCTTGGTTACCTGGCTCATCCTTCTTACCTGAACTCCTCCCACAGTAGCAGGCTTAGGGTTATAGAGGGATGTTCTATTGCCCACAAACCACAAAGGACAGCAGGGAGCTTTGTGCTGCAGTTAAATCAAACATTTTGAAACAACCAAAACGTCCCCTCACTATCTGATTAATATCCTTTTAAAAATAATACTTCCATCTTGAAGACAGAGATACTGGACCAGAAAAACACTTTTCCTCTGTCGTGAGCATTATCTATTAAGAAGTGTTACAAAAATAAAAACAAAGATCAAATTTAGCCACTGGCAAATTGGAATTGCAACACCTGCCAAGGAACATGTTATCTCGACTGATTTTGTGCAGGCAGGCTCAGGTATGCACCTCCTGAAATGGAACAAGAAAGTGAAAGGTCAGCTGTGTGCCAGAAGCAAATACTCCTGCCCACACAAATCCACAAGAAACTTTGATTTATTTATATTATAAATTCAATGCTATTTTAAGCTTGGAAATTTAACTTAATTTGCATAAATAGAAGTTTGCAGTGCCTGGGCTCTTGCTCTGATAACCTTGGCTACGCTGGACTCAGGAATGACCAGGCAGGTGTTGTGCCAAGGCAGCCTCCTCAGGGAGAGCTGAAAAACTCACGTTTTGAGAGCATTATCACACCTACTCTGACAGCTTTTCATACCACCATCGTGTCAACCAGGAAAGGGAGCCTCATGCTGCAGTTTTAGCCAAACACAACATGGCCAAGGTCAGCTGTGCACAGGGGGAGGCTGCAGGCAGCTGGGAAGGACCGCTGAGAAATGCCTTCACCAGATGCAGGTTTCATGCAGCTTATGAAAGGGTGAAAAGAGCACTGGGCAAACATAAAGAACAGTACAAATATCAAGAAGACTTGAAGGCAATAGTGTCCTTCAGCAAGTGGCTATTTAAAGACTTGGAATATTTAGACAGTCTGACTTCCAGTCAGAAATCAAAGGATATTTCTAGAAATGCTCCTGCTTTTCAGACACTTGTCCAACAGTGGCTCACTTTAGTACAGAACTGGAACAGCAAGAAAAGAAAAAAGCTTAAGTAATGTCATTAATATGTCAGCCAAAAGGCTGAGAAAATGGACCTTACCATCACATCTGCCAGTGCTGGCCCTCCCAAAACCCCTCCCTGATCCCTGCTGTCCTTAACTTTGCCCCTTTACAAAAGTCGCATACTTTGTAACTTTATAAATATTAACACTTTATAAAATGCCACACACTTCCACTGTCAAAAATCATGACCTTCTTAAAGAACTACCAAGAAACCTCATCATGGAAAAAGAGGCTGACACACAGAAGTGACACAGTGCTCTGAGATCCAGGCTCAGAGGCAAATCCCACCCCTTTCATTGCCCAAATCTCAAATGCCATAGATGGAGAGCAGCTGCCCATGGGCAAAAAGTGTGTCAGTGGCAAAGCAAGGACAGAACACCAGCCAAACACATCCCAGCCACACACCCCACACTAGAAATGCTACTAGCAAGAGTAAGCTTTAGCAAGGATTAGATTTACATTTTTCACATCAGATCAGTACATATGGTTTTCCTTCTTTTTCAATACATTTGGTTTTCCTTCTTTTTGAAGTGTTTCCTGGGCTCTCATGCACGGTAGAAAGAAGTGTCATTTTTAGAGTTGCTTCAATATAAAGGGAAGTGATCCTACTTCAGTGTCTTGAAACTTTCCACTTCTTCCTAAGACTTGATTTCTGCCACTGGCTTTTCACTGAACTTCTCAGAACCACAACATTCACTACAAAGAGCTGTTTCCCAATACAGATGATCAGGAACTGATAGGGTTTTGCAGTACACCTCCATTTTCATTTAAAAGGACGGTTTTGGTAAGGGACCCTCTTGAATGGAGAGCTATAAATGTGTCAGAATCTTTTTGAACATTAAGGCCCCAGCTTAGATTAATGAACTGATCAAGATGTGATGATCTGGGACTGAAAAGATTTTTCACACACGGAGCTTCTGAAAAACCCAAACAAACCCTATCAGCGTGGCAGATCAGCCCAGCCCTCTGAGTAGCACACATACCACCAGAGCCCAGAGCTGTTTACCATGCTCGAGAAACCTGAAACCAACACTTCTAGCACAGAGGATACTATAACATTCTCTGAACAACGTTACAAGCCTATAAATATACTGCAAGAGTTCAGGGATCTTCTTCTGAAAGTGCCTTAAGGGTTTGTAAAAGCAGAGATGCTCCCCCAGCTCTCCCCTTATGACACAAAGCTTTCATCCCAGCTGTCTACAGCCAACTCCCTGCAGCTTGAAAAACACCAGGCTGATTCCCAAATTCAGTTATTACAGACTCAAGACTGCAACAGCACACACAGTTTATTCAAAGTTTTCATAAAAGCTGAAACAGAGACTACACAAGAGACAGAAGCAGGCTAAAGGCACCATTGTGTTACTACTGAAACTACTCAAAGATCAATCAAAATCCCATAGATGATGTAGAGAGAAAACTTCCAGCATTAACATAAAACAGCCTGGAATGTGGAACAAAAAACCTCAAAAAAACCCAACAAAAACCACCACCCTCTAAAAGGTCATGCACAACTCACTGGCAAAGTCTCCACTCAGAGCTTTCTTGGATCTATGTGCAAACAAGTGCTTTGGCAATGCTTCACCAAAACCAGCCTTTCAATTCATGCTGAACATCCCATGGTCCTGTGCATGGTCCTGCCATGGGGGCAGCCACATCTCAAACACAGCAGTGAAACTCCCCAGGATCCATCCATCCAATACCACAGAGTCCCGGGAAGGTTGAACGTTTAGAGAACACAGAGCGGAAAACCAACTTGCACTTCTGGGTCACCAGTCAAACGGGAGCTGTGAATTTGTCTGCTGCAATGCAGGAAAGGCTGTGTGAGTGACCCTTCCTTAATTAATTGGGACACAGGGCTGGCAGGGAAGCAGCTAATGCTCATGCCACATAATCCTCACCACACTCTTCCCAGATGGCTCTCGTTGCCTGTCTAGGATTGGACAGGCCAAGGGCAGTGCCAGGTTCCCACACACAGATGGAGAGATCAACCCTGTCCTTAGCGGCTCCAGTACCCACTGAATTGTTGGATCTGTTACTTTATAATGATGGTGGTTATGGTAACTATGCACAGCACAGGGCACTGATGAATGTTTCATAGCAGTTACCTTCATAAAGCAGTATTTAACCTTACTATACGTGGTGAACGTCACAGAAAGACCTTGTTTTATAGCATCATACCCTTATAAAGTCATTCCTTTGCTCCCAGTAACTACCATGATTAAATATCAAGCAGCAAAATGCTTCTGAAATTCTCATGCCATTCACCGGTGCACCCGTTAAAAGACACAGCTGGACTGACTTTCAAATGGACTGAGATGGTTCATGTCCCAAGGCAAGTGGTGACTTCACCAGTAAAACGTGACAGCATCAGCACTTTCACACATCTTACTACAAGCAAAACAACAACAAAGTCACTAAATTACCCTCGCTCTTTGAACCGTGTTTTTCCTATGTGCCAAACTCACAAAAAACCAGCCACAACCTTCATTCTGTAGAGTCCTGTCCTGGGGACAAGACAGTCCCTTGGGAAAGCTCATGTGAAAGGTAAATAACACTTTTTTACATGTTTATTGCTATGGAGAGAAGCAACGTCTCTAAATTTCCTAGGATTTGTCTCCCCATTTCCAAAAGCCTGATACATCCACCCAGCCTATAATCACCACATGTCAAGCTCAGACACCAAGCCTACTAATGTGCTAATAAAAACTGCTAATAAAAGTTTTAGTCTCCTTAAGCTCTGCTAAGATTTTTACTGGAGATTTGAGGGTTCTACTTGTACGACTGGATACTAAAAACAGATGGGATCCATGCTGAGTTCCCAAACAACAGCCTTCACAGACCAAAATTTTATTAAAAACAGTAATGAATTAGCTTTTATTGCAGAATTCTATGCATCTACTTGCAGAGCTAAGCTGTGCTCTTCAGTGACATTTGCCGATTCGATAAAGTAACTAAGTGCAATCTAATCCCACGGTTTCCATTAAGGGTTAACAATTTCACACAGCATGAGAGACAGACCGGGACTTAGGAATGCCTCTGGTTCCCATGGGGTTTGATTGCAGATTACCCCTCCTCACAGGAGGAATGACTCAGATCACAGTGTCATTCCAGTCACAAACATGCTGTGTGCTTTCACAAGACCACGGAATACCCAACACCTTCAGGCAGCCAGTGAGGGAAGGCAGCAGCACAGAACGGGGCTGCTACCACAGCAAGCAGCCACAGCCACACACTCTGGCCTTATCTGCAGCTTCCAGAGACCAAATGCTGCCTGGAATTTTTTCCCAGCTGATACCAAAACACGGTGTAGCTCACTCCAGCACTTGGCGCCTGCTTAGGAAAGAGCTGTAAGAACACCCACCCACGGTGCCACAGGTCCAGCCTTCCCCATGCTCAGTCCCAGCAGTGGGCGAGCAGGTGCCTGAGGAAGGGTCAGAACAGGACAAGCTTGTCCCTATGGTGCTCCTGCCAGCTCCCAACAACCAGCCCCTCTTCTTTTAAAGTTAAAATTATATTAGCAAGTATATTAACTCACTCCCTAAAAGTGAACTGGAAGAACTACACAGGTTCTCTTTTTGCTGTTTATAGACACTTTCCCCCCCAGCTGAGTATGTATATTGATTTGGCAGGTCTTTGCTTTGAAAAGGGAGGGATAACGACATTTTTAGTAGAGAATAGCCACTATGGTGACTACTGCAACAGCTTGGATGCCCCAGCTTCTGGATATATTGCTTTGGTTTCCCATTTATTTGACAATACCGGTTTCTATTTTTAACAGGTTTCAGGTGTCAAACATGGTTGCTAATAATTACTGACGTGAGTGCAGTTTCCTCCTTAAGCATATTTGTATTCCTGATCAAGTTGTTTCTCCCATCCCAACACCAGGTTTATTTGAAATAAGCTGACGACATGCAAAGAGCTTCTCTGGCTCTGTAACAGATCTAAATATTTCACAACCATATCCAAATCCTTTGACTTAGTCTTTCCTTTCTAAAAGTTTCATATCCTCTAACCCAGAAGTCATTTTTGTATGTGTTCCCAGGTGGCAAACCTGTTCCCCCCTCTACAACCCCTGCACTCCATGTTCTTTCCCAAAAGCTGTATTTTAAAGAGCAAAAGCAAGTAGGTCATTTCTTTCACTGCTTCGCGCTTTCCCATATCTGGAACACCACCAGCACATTTTCTATCCAAATTCCCTCAACCTCTATCCTGCAGGGACAGATGTTTACCAAGCACATAGACAGCTGAACTGAGCTGTGCAGATACCAATATGCAGGAGTTTATACGGGGAAACAGTGATACGTTCTTTGGACACTGCACAGGACGAGCTAACACGAGAAGCATGACATGTAACATCCAGACCTTGGTGTGCTGCTAACAGACAAGCACATTTCAGAGCTCATTCCTGAATCCACAACACAGCTTAGCAGGACTTCGCTGTGTTGCCTCTCACTCAAATACTGGGAGTTCTCCTGATGCACAGTTGTCACTGAAAACATTATTAACAGAGCTTGACTAGCCATGGCTAAGCTTACTCAAACTACAGCTTCTATATAAACATACAGAAATTCATCAGGATGAGAAGAGACTGACCATCCAAGAACAAAATAAATGATATCATTCTTTGCTCTGGAAAACGTGGCAGCAGATAATACCCATATCCAATGACTGGCAGATCAGGAATGCAAAAAGATCTTCCACTGCCCTCTTCCTGTTTGGCACTTCCTCTCTAACAGCTGCCATACCCACAAGCTCAGGTATTTCCTTTCTATCTTTTAAAGTTTTCCCTTTTATGTCACGGCCTTTCCTTTTTTACCTTGATCACTTCTGCCTCCAAATGGCTTTCAACAACTGACACAGGCTAAATCAAGTGTCACACCACAGCACCAAGAGCAAAAGTCTGCATGATAAAAAGATAATCAAGAGCAGTCATGGACTTCAAAGAAGAAACACAAAGACCTGAGAAGCTCCTCCACAATTCTTGCTCCATTTGGTCTCTGTCTCTTTGTGAATGGTCTGGACATTGAAGATAAACAGAATAGATGTAAGAGCAGCCTAAAATCTGGATGCAAGATGCAGCAAAAAGAATTGAGCAGAACAGCCTGTGGTGGCTCACATTCACATCAACACACAGTAACTAAATGCCATGGGCCTGAGTTATTTTTAGGTCTATTGTGAAACCCCACATTCCAGCTGCTCCAAAGATACACCAGCACTACCACACAGGCCTGGGCTCTGCATCATCAGCCTGGCTGGCTGGAGTGAGTCTAACCCTCAGCCTACATTAGAATTTTGGTGCCAAGGCAACCAAGTCCCTGGCTCAGATGGGGTGATGTGGACAAGAAGAGTGTTTTGGCCAACGAGCTCACATGGGCTGGAGAGGGGTTTGGCTGTTGGATACAGAAGTCACTGAGCTGCCACAGCCTGGCCAGAGGTCTCCCAGCCATGCTGGCCAAGGTCACTTTGGCTGTCGTCCTTGAACTGCTGCAGTCAGAGCACCAGTTACTACGGGACCTTGAGGGAAGGGAGAGTAAACAAAGCGGCAGAGGGAAAGGAGGCCAGGATTTCGAGCAAACATCCCATGCTAGAGAGTTCTGAAAACAATGAACTTGACAGATTCCAGAAGCAAAGCCTCCTTCGTGCCTCTGCAATGTTTGCTTGAATCTTGTTAGGAACACACGTCTCTCATAAAGAACAACCCTGCTGATCTCTGAGGAGTAACAGGCTCCACTGCTGGAAGGAGCAGTGAAAAGAAAAGGCCTCATCCTGCTTGCCTGTGCTGCTGCAGATCTGTTCTAGGCAGCAGTGCAAGCTGCCACACAAACTCCTCAGGACAAAACACCTGCACACCTTTCTTCCTTCGCTCCCTCCGCCTGGCAGGACACAGGACCAAGGTCCTGCACTCACCACAGCGATTCTAATGACACTAAAGGCTCTGGTGTTCACACAAGCTCTCAACACAGACACCTCTGAGGACCCACATCAGCAGGACTCTCTCAGAATACCAGTGCAGATGCCAGCACAGGACAAAGCTGGGAGGAGCAAACACCCCACACAGAGGGTTCAGGCCGGGTGATACTTGCAAGCTGCCACCTTCCCCCCAGATTTGCATGACCCAGCTACAAACAGTGCAGCTGCTATCTCACTTCCAAAACCAGTACCAGCAATCCTCTTTCTTAAGAAGGGCAAACCTATTACACAAGAGCAAGGTTATCTGGATCTTCTCCTTACCCCCTCAGTCACCCTCAAGGCTCCACTCTTCAGTTCTTGTTATTATTCACAAACCAGCCCTAGGACAAGTAAACCCCACCCAAAACTAGCAAAGACAAGACCACCCTTTATCTCCTGAGATGGAAGAAGCCCTTTCAAGCTCACATAGAAACAAGGCTGTAATAAGCATCAGACCCCTGTACCTGAATAAGGACAACTTTTCATGGACTAAGGGTGATCTCTCAACCATTCTTCCCTGTTCCTTCAGCTGAAAGCAGTCTCAACTCTCCTATTTCTGCTCTGAACTGTCCCCCAAAAATTCTGCTCTTTGTTCCCCAAATGCACAGGGAAATACTGTTAATCTGCAATGAAACAGAAGAACAAATACCACACATGTACTCTACCCATAAAGATATCCTCTACTTGCTCTGGTGTGGTATAAATGAGCAATAAAGATACCCCTGCAAATCCAGAAATCTCCCACTATAATTTTTTTTTAAAAAGTATTTATTTCTGTATGTAGAAAGACATCACCACATATAAAAATTAAGTAAGAAAAGGCACTAAATATAGCAAAAAGGACTGTATCCACAGTTTCCCTGCACTACACCATCAACTAAACTAGAAGTAGAGAGATGAAAAGGTCTCTAACTGTGCATTACTGTTGTAGATAATGTGCTGCAAACACAAAACCAAGGATAAAACGCTCTCTAACAAGTCATTAAAATTTAACAAGTCATTAAAATTTTTCTGTGCTTTTCAGGAAAAGTGATCAATTCATTAAGCAGCAGTGCTTAGCTACTTAAACAGCTGAACTCTTTCCTCACATCATGGTATGTCACCAACTGTGCCATGGCAAAAGGTTACCTGTAGGTCAGGAGTATTCTGGCCAAAACACACTGACATATCACTAATTGAAGTGAATCAGATTCTTTCACTAATACCCTGCTACATGATAATCCAAGCAGTGCCCTCCAAGCCCTTTCCATCTGGCATGTCACCTTTTCTCTTACAGTCCCAAAGGTGACAATGCAGCCCTGAGAACCACTCCTAACACTGTGGGCTTAATACCTCGCAAGTGGCCAAGGTCTGGATAACCAGCCCAGGGAAGGAATCTTTTCCCTAGGCCTAGATGGCTTCCTATGGTCCTTTCCAATCCCATTTTCTATTATCCACTGATGTCACAGCTGGACAGCAAACTAAAAATACTAATCTTTCACAAAGGTAACTGCTGCTGAGCTTGCTCTTAAGCAGCACTCAAGAGTTTCCACACCTTGAGGCACAAAATGAAATCTGCTTAACAGAGGGGGAACAGGCAATTCCCCTGCAGCCATTCACACCACACAGAACGGCCAAGGTGTCACACAGGCTCTCCTTAACACTTGCTCCTCAGAGGCATTAAGCCTGGAGGAGACCTATAAGAGATTGTCACATGTATGGGAATGGCAGGAAGATAAAACACTATCTCCACCGAGTTCAAGCAAAACTTCTGCTCAATCCAACAGCAGATTTAACACAGGGAGGTGGAGTCCAGCAACTGCATTGAGCCAAGGCAGGAAAACAGACAAGGAGCCCTCATCACTTCTGCTTGCAGAGTAAAGAGTTCCCAAACAGGCAGAGTCCTCCTGCTGCCTGCAGTGGCACATTCAGCTCCTGAGCAAATCTCTCTTGCAGAAAGGGGTCATGCCTCCAATGGCTGTTAGCCACTTGACAGCTCAGAGAAGCTGAAACCATTTAGACCTCCAAGCCCAACAGAACAACAAAAGGGTTTTCCAGATTCTCCAGAAGGCAACTATCAGCAGCACACTCAGGAATCCAGAGTGATGCTTCGGATATTAAAGGATTTTTGGGGACCACATGACAAGAGCAATGATGCCTCTCAGAACCAGAGTCAGGGCAGGGAGCAGGTGCTTCTCAGGCAGTTCAGTGAAGGCCAAGGGCACGCAGCCCTTCAAATATTACCCTGTAATTTGTATTCGTAGGGTTCCTCATCAGTTCAGTAGCTTTTCTAAGGGAGGTGTCAGTAAGCTGCATACCTTCTTCACCATTCCCTCCTAAATCTTTCTTCCATTTGGCCTCTTTCCTTTATTAAGTTTGCAGCTGAAGTGTCATTTTTGATAGGGCTTCCTTTTAGACTCCTACATCAGCTCACTTCTAAACTTCACGCCTTTGTTTCCCCCTTTCAAAAGGCCAGCACACACACATATCTGGGGCTCTGAAGTGCTGAGACTGTTTTGGTCATTTTCAGAAGGGAGAAAGGGAGGAAAAAGCAGCAACTGATTTATCTAAGATCAACAGCCAAGAAACCAAGAGTTAGTGAAGCGCTTTGTGCTTGTGTGTCACAAAGTAAATAAGCTGTGGCAAACGAACACTGGAACACTTCCCATGGCGATGGCTGCTTTACTTACCAAGGGATGGCTACATTAATTGTATCAGCAATGACACCAAGCCAGCGTGTTTTATGTTCAAAACCAACCAAAAATGACCTCCCAACTCCTACTTGAACAAAAAATCAAAAATTATTCGAAAATACCATGTTCAGAATTTCTGTTCTGGTACTAAAACTATCAGAAGCAATTTCTGAAGAACCTTGCTTTTCCTAACCCCATTTTTCAAGCCTTCCTGCTTCAGAAACTGTGACAATGGTATAACTCTAGCTTGCACTAAAAACAATCAGATTCAGGTTTTTCCATCACTGTCTGAAACACAAAGAAACAACTCTATTTTCTTTGGAGGCAACTGAAACAAGTACTTTTCCTAATCATCTTCATGATTGTTTTATGGACATGTTAAAGATTTCCTTCCCAGAGCAAAAGGAAAATTGTATGAAAGCTGTAAAATATTTCTATAGCCATCAAAGAGTTTAGAAAGCTTGTCTTTTTCCTCAGAAGTAGCTTAGAAGTTTTGTCTTTAAAGAACTGTTTGTGCCAATGATATTAAGATATCAAAGGGCAGATGAGGGAAATTGCAAATGCAATTAATTTCTGCATACAAAGAAAGGAAGTTGCAAGCATATAGCCTGTAGTCTGTTAATTAAAATAAAATACTAGATTAAACCCAAGCTGGTCCAGGTTTCTCAACTGATAAGGTTTTTTGTTGTTGTTGTTCTGTTTTAAAAAGAGAACCCTTTCTCTCCAACAGCAAAAGGCAGCAGGGCAGCATGAGACGAACCAAACCAGGAACTCCAGATCTCCTGCCCCCATCTTACTGCTCGATCATCCATGACTTCCACGTGTGGGTCCATCCAGCTCATTCTCTCCTTTATCAGGCACACCCTCATCAAGTGCTTCCTATCTAACTCTCCCATCACAGATCAAAGCATGGTGAATAAACACTGGACTTTCCTGACTCCAGCCACACCTTCCATCATCTACCCTTACTTTCCATATATTCTTCCCTTGCAATCCTATTTCTCCTGCCCTGAACAGGAGAACATTACAACATCCTCTTTTCTCCCCAACTCATCGGGATCATTCCCCTCTGTCCTTTTTACCAGATCTCATCTATGTACAACTCCAACCTCTTTTCTTCTCCTGAGTCCCCACCACCATTAGAGACTTCCCTTTCCTTGCTGTCATTCCATCCGCTCCTGCTGGATGTTTCCTCACTCACACGGGTTCGGTGAGTTTGTAACCCAGGCTCAAACCCACCCAGTCGGCTGAGACATCCTTTGTTTGACTTGAATTTTGCAGTGTTTTATTTTTTCTTTCCTGTTTCCATCCCTATGGCCTCTGCCAACACTATCCAGCTCACTGTGTGGCTTTATCTTGGCCCTTCTAATTCACTCAGTGCATTCCTCAAAGATCCTCTTAATTTTACTCCACATCTCAGCGAGCTTCCAGCCTCATTCCTTGCCCCTTCAACTCTGCCTGCTTTGCAACAGATCTCTGAGTACTGTTATTAGGGGAAAAATTCCACCCACCCTTAACAACTTAAAGAGTTCACTCTCTACTTCAAGCCTGTCAAAATGCCTCTGACATCCCAGTAATGCCCAGCCTTCAGCTCAAAATGGCTACAAAGCTCCCTTTATTCCTCCCCACCCCTTCCTAGCTTGCAGCATCACTAGATACCCTTTTGTTTGATTAAGACTAATCATAGCTTAAGGACACACAGTCAGATAAGCAGCTGCTCAAGTGACTGAATATCAACTCTGCTTTCCAAAAGAATGGAAATTTTTTTTCCCCCTCATGGGAAAGTAACAAACAAGAATGGTTCAGTGACCTACTAAAGGGGTGTGTGGAAAAACATGAGTAAAGCCAAGACTTGAATTTTGGGTTTCTTGGCTTTGATTCCTCTTGCCACTCAGCAGAAAGAAATAAAAACAGGTAAGGGGGGGAGAACTGGAAATCAACGTATTAATTTCTGTTGCCATTCAAAGCACATCACAACCATGCAGCACAAAATCTTCACTAAAAATAATGCCAAATCTCAAAGTTCAGCCAAATTTTTTCAGACCACGCAAAAGTTCTTGAGAACTAGCAGTCTGAGGACAAATTAGCTCCCTCTTCCCTATTTCAGCAATCCATCAAAAATTATGATTATGAAATCCATGTTGTATTTAAGCCAAAAAATAACATCTGTTTATTGAGTAAAAACACAAGAAACACAACAAAACATGTAGATTAAATGGTAAATCAAAAGATTGTAACGATGTGCTTTTTTAATTAAAAATGTGACTACTGTCACTGTCACATGTGTCACTGTCACTCACCTCTATAGTAACAATCTGCACAACCAGGTCCACAGAAACCAATCTGCAGAGACACCAAAACAGCCAGGAGCAAAACAAACAAAACTGTCCCTGTATCTAAACCTCTGTCTACAGAATTTGTCTGTTCCTCCTGAAGTCATTCGTAGCCTTGAAGACACCAAAACCTTAGTTTGAACCAAGGCCTTCTCACACTACCACTACTCAATGTTTACTTCGGCAAAGAAACGCATCTCTGAGACAAGAACAGCTCAGCAACCTTACTGCAAACCATCCTGAGGCTCAAGGTTGTCACGGTGGAATTTCAAACTGCATCTTACACAGAGCTTAAAAGGTTGAAAAGGTTGTGACTGTATCAAGCATTTGACATAAGCAGGGTAAGAGGCTCAGTACCAACGTCCTGATTCATAGTGCACCCTGAATATGGCATCCTTGCTTTGAAGGGACCCTTACTATGGTTAAAAAATACTTTATAACAGCAACTCTGCTCAAGTTTGGCTAAATTCAGAGGGTGAATGCAGGTGTTTTTATCAGGGTAGTTTCTACAAGCAGCATGTGAAATATATAACTAGATTCTGGAAGTTTTTAAACTCCAGGTGCTATCAGCACTGCTGAGAACTTCCCCAAACACATGCTGCACTAACAAAGAATATGTGGCAAAGGTGCTCTGGAAACAAGCTGACCCCTAACGTCAGTCCACTGAAGAAGGGAGTATTTTTGGCTTACATCTACATGAAGTAAAGGAGTCATATTGCTAAAGAGGAGAGATGAAATCTAGAAATGACCTGGCAAGCTGTTCACAAGGCAGCCTTTGTCCCAGTTCCCAGACCCCACTCTCCTGCTCTGTGCAGCTTTAGCAAGCAGGATCCAGAGGGTTTTGGACAAGTGTCTCACGCCAACATTTAACACTCTTACCTCAAGTACAACACCTGGCATGTTCCTTAAGCTCTTATTAAGAGGTGAGAGAACTCTGAGGCTACTTAAGAATAAATGAGCCCACAAAGTCATCTTCATCTATCCCACCATGCCCTACACTAAGACAAGCAATGAGTGACATAATAATATATAACAGTAAAAAGAACACCACCCGGTGTGAGTAGTATCATTAATAACTCCTACAATAAAGCTTGTGCTTTGTTTACACAATGTACATGACCACACACATCTGAGGAGCCCATACACTCCACTGCAGGATTGTCTCCCCAGCACTGCACAAGAAGGGAACCTTAATACACAGAATTAATTATTTATCAATAATCAATTATTTAATTATTAATCAACCTCTTATTTCTTCACAGGGTGTGTATACAACACACTGGCTGCATATAACTGAAATCTGCACTGTCACTTATCCATTTTACATGCAGAGAAAATAAAGAATAGTTTTAAATCTAATTTTTCCGGGAGTAATACACTGGATTTCCTACTCCCTGCAATAAGTACATTAGTCATTTTAGCAGGATTTACCTCTCTATACTAGAGATAAACTAGCACAAGGTCACTGATTCCTAACATGCATTTTTCAGAGCTCCACATGCAGCTCAGAAAAGTTCCTATTTAACGTTTTGAACCTTAAACTATGCATCATTCTTCCCAAAGCAGAGCTTTCCACAGGGAAGTTCAACGTCCCATTTTCCAGACTGTCAGGGCAATAAATGGTTTACAGTGCCCTTTTGTAAAGCACAATTTTTCACCTCACAGAAGTCTTCAGCCTGCATTCCACATAGAGCTGAACATGATTGTTCCACTGGAGACAAGAAGTCTCCAAAAGAAAGAGAAAAAATTCTTCTGTCCCAATCTCAGGGGAAAAAAAACCTTCATGATATGCTGTTGTTGGAACATTTCTGAATACAGTTCAGCTCTGGGAAGTTATTTCTGGGTAATGTAATTCTTTGGATAATGGTAAAGTTATTAGACGGCTTTACTAAATTAAATATCAAGATGACATAACATTTTACTTAATTCTGCATATTGTAGGTCATGTAACCAGGAGCACAGTTTCTCATTAGAATGAGCAGTGTCAGAAGTCTTTCTCATTTTGAGAAGCACATTTTTTGCCTTTAAAGTGGCCTGCCTGCCTGCAACAGGTCACTTCTAGCTACCTACACATCAAGGTCTGCAAGGTCACATTGGTTTAAAGAGCTGAGATGAAGGGGCTAAAAGGGGAAAAACAATGTTCTTTCACCTCTGTCAGTGTGGTTACAGCTCCCACAATCAATCTCATCAGAAAAACAGGTGACGTTTAGATAAAGTACAGCCCGCGTGACACCTGTTGTAAATCCCAGTGGTTATAAGTCACTTATTAATTTAAAAAATTGTTTTAATCTGCTCACTCTACAGGGGAGTATGCTATAGGCATATTTTCCCCTCTGGAATGGCTTATCTGAAATGAGACTTTTCAAGCTGTGCAACGGGATATGTGACTGAAACAGCTGTGATGAAAATTAGGATCATGTTGGTTTGTACTGCTCAAAGGCATGAGAGAATCACTTCCCTGGTGCTCAGAAATAACTTTTTTTTTATCATAAAAAGTTTGACCGTTAACAGCACAAAGCCAAACTCAAAAAAATTTACAGCACAATTAAAAGAGCACAGGTTACACCACGGACCCGTGATCCAGCATAAATTTAGTCACTTCCAAACAAACCACCCGAGGTAATGACCCAGGTAATGACCGAGGTAATCTAGAAAAACACTGCTTTCTAGTCCATCGGCGAAGCTAATGGATACCACACGTTCTACTGCTTCTCTTTAGAACTTTAAACACTGAAATACCAGCAGTGAGTGTCACGTGTAAATAAACATCGCACAGAGAGCTCTGTTACAGCAGCTTCCTTGGGTTTAACACGGCTGCATAGCCCAGCTATGCAGTCAGCTCATGCCCCCACAGAGCAAAAACCACACATCTTCACTTTTCTGTGTTACAGTTTTTGGCATTGGTTTTCACACCCCCAGTTCTTTTCTAGAGGGAACTTCCATCCAGCAAAGGCAGCACGGAAAACACTGACATAGAATCTGTGTGTTTTGTCCGTGCTGGATCTGACAGACAATAATGAGAACAGTACAGCTGAGGCAACAGCCACAAAAACATCCCCATAAACAAGGCAAGATCAAATCCAACCTGAGGAGGATGTGGACAGAGACACCTACAACCTACAGGCTCAATCATTTGTTAAAAAGAGACCATTTCTCATTTCATTGCCACATTCATCAACTCAAATCAGACTTTCCAGAATTACTTTAATCCTTTTTAGACCCAAGTTTACAGTTGGTTTGTTTGGCAGATTTAGACACTGTATCCCAAAGCTGCTGAATAAGCAGGCTGAATTTGGGCAGGATGCTTCAGGGCTGCAACTCAGCAAACCTTAAGGTACCCAAGGACAAAAACATTAAGAATGTGCTTTTCTCTGGCAGCCTCTAAGAAGAGATTTTCTGCACCTTGCCTCATGCTATCACCAGCAAGCAGGATAAAATTATTTTTTCTGAAGTAAATTTGGTGCTCAATTTATTCACCTACATCAGAGCTCAGTATTGCCAATAAGTGCAACAGAATTATTCCTTTGTACTAGATGTGATCCTCAGTTTCAAAATCCTAAGGACACACTAGTGGAAGAGCAAAATAAAACAAAGGTGATAGAGGCCAAGGAGCAGATGCACATGAGCAGTCCAGTTCTGTCCTTCATAATACCTGTGATCCCTCTGCAAGTTCCTCCCAGCTGGTACAATAAAGCCAGATTGATTAATTTTTAGTTAAGGCTTACATTTTTATTTCTTTTGTAAGTGCAGAGTACTTATGTCCACTGTTGCACACACCTTATCTGAGGTTTGGTGTCTCTCCAATAACTAATAACATGCTTGGCCAATATTATCAAAATTTTAAGATTAACTTACCTTACATCTTCTCGCTACCGTACAGAACAGATAGTTCTATTGTCTCCTCTTCATTGAGCAATACTTAAATAGAGGAATTTGGGGTGGGCAAAGCAAATTTTCTTTTAGCAAGCTAATGTGGATCCTACAGATGAAAGTAAATATTTCTGTTGATATGCCAAGAGGCATTTTCCATCAGCCCTTTTAATCAACTTCCAAAATACGCTCAGCAGAGAGCATCAGATCGGATCCGGTTTCTGCTATATCACACGGAACAAAAGACTCGAGCAGACACACATCTTTCCAAAACACTTCTATTCCACAGCTCTGCCTCCATTTTGGATGACAGACAAAGGGGATAAATGTGAATATAACGCCTTATTGAAGAGATGAAAAGCACAACTGAAGTCTGAGCAAAAGGTGCAGATAAACCCAGGAAGTGCTGCTGCCAGCTGCAGCCACCACAGGAACAAAGGAAACAGCGACAGAGCCCACTTGCTTGACTTTGTTATGAAAATAAAATTTGGGGAGGGGAAGAAAGAAAATTGGCCGGGTTTCACATCGAGCGGGGCACTTTGCCCTTTAAGGGTTTCTGTTTAGCACTAGAGGCTTCCACTCGCTCCCAGCCTGGCCGCGGGATGCTGAGGGTTTCCAGCGGCACCAGCAGCCAGCCGGGGCGAGCGGGACCCCATCCCTCAGCCCTCACGGCGAGAGGGGGGACAGCGACAGCCCCCCGCTCACCCCGACCCACGGGCCTCAGGCCTGCGGGAAAGCACCCCTCAGGATCCCCAAATTAGCCGAAAATAAAAGCGGCACCGAAACCCCGCGTGTGGGTCGGGTCGGGCCGGGGGGTCCCCGCTCGGCCTCGCCCCCGCCCCTCACACGGCTTTGGGGCCCCGGCGCGGTTCCCCCGCCCAGCCCGGCCGGGGCTTTCCCCGCGGCCAGGACTCGCTGCCGGCGGTACCTGTAGGCCAGGGACATGCACTCGAACAGCTTCGTGAGGGACGCGTCGATGCTGAGGCGGCC
>VZRR01002305.1:321290-344411 GCA_013398015.1 Oreocharis arfaki
TGCGCCGCCACCGCCCCGCTCCGCCCCGCGCCGGCCCCCGCCGCGCTTAAAGGAGACGGAGCCGCCCCGCCGCAGCCCTGCCCCCGCCGGCAGCGCGGCACCGGCACGGGGGGGAACGGGGGACACTCCGAGCTTCCACGGGATCACCAAGAAAAAAGAAAAAAAAAANCGCCGCGGGCCGCCCCGAACTGGTAGGTCTGGCAGGTCTGCTCGTTGACCGTGTCGAAGTCGTAGCCCTTCTTGGGAGGGTGCTCGCTGTGAGGCGACGATACCATGAAGTGCCCCGAGTGGATGATCTGCGGGCCCGGGGGCTGCCCCCGCCGCGGCCCGCACCGCCGCCCCCCGCCCNTCCTTCTGAGGATGGCTGATTTAAATGATCCAGCGGGGACTTCCATCCAGCAGGACTTTTTTTTTTTTTTNCCGGCGACGCTCCGCCGTCGTCCGTGTCCGACGAGTCCTCGTCGGGCTCCGTGCGGGGGGACAGCGGCCCCGCCGCCCCGAGCAGCCGCGCCGCGAGGCCTCNGCAGGTCGTGAGTTCTCCCTGTCTGGAGACGTTCCAAACGCACCTGGATGCGTTCCTGTGTCACCTGCTCCAGGTGACCCTGCCAGGGCAGGGGGGTTGGACTGAGTGGTCTCCAGAGGTCCCTTCCAGCCCTAACGATTACGGAAAACATCCTTGAACTTAAGGCACTGTGAGGAACCCCTCAGTGTTGATGAGGAGATGTAGAGGATAGCCCAGAACTGGCTGAAGAATATTGAGAGAGCAATTGCACTAGAAATACTTAAACTGTCTTTAATACACTGAATTGCTTATTATTTTCCAGAAGCAGTCTGGAAGAAGCCAGGGCAGCTAGAGAAGCTGGAAACCTGCAGAGTCACAGAGAGGTCAGGACACGGAGCTTCTGGTGGCTCACACCTAACCCAGTACGTGCTCAGCGCCACATGAAAAGGAGCCACAATTGTTCCAGGGTAAGTCGAGATTGGATTTCATCCTTCTCAAAAGCATAAAGGAAGCAATGTATCCTGTAGGTCAACATAAAAGTATGGCAATAGGGCCAGGGTGGGGGGAGAGCATCATCCTACAGCACAAAACCCCCTACAAGTATGTATGTGTACACCAAGTCAAGAGAAAAGATCTCAAACGTGCCTTGTAGTGCAAACCTCCGTGACCAGGAGAGCAGTCAGATCCTAGGACGCACATTCCAAAGCATTTCTACTAATTGCATATGTTATTTCAGTTCTAGGACCTCACACTTAAAATGAAAAAAAAAAAAAACAAAACAGGCTCTTCTACATAGCCACCCTCAGGAGGGAAAAAGCTTCCAAACATTAAATAGCCACATGCTACTTTTTCTGGTGTGTTAAACCAGAAATAAGATGAAGGGAGATGTAAGAGATTGAGAGCAAGTGTTGGGCGAGGAGAGGCATCCCTGCAATATCCCAATTACACCCATGCAGTGATCTGACATTCCCCATTAGCATGGAATCAAGGCTGATCCCTGTGTTTAGGGGAGGAGTGGTAGGTCAAACACTTCCCCACATATGAATGCAACAGTAAGGAATGATCACGTAATGTGAGAGCTGTCTCAGATCTTTAAAATCCAAAACTAGCATTTAGCTCTTAGTCAGCATCACACATGACTCAAATTCTGAAGAAAAGGCCCATCATATTTAGCTTCAAAGCTGGTTATTGCTACTTTTTATTAACATCTGGTTTTTTAAAAAGGAAAATAAAGTGCTGCCTCCCAGCAAGGCATTCTGAGAGTATTTTAAGTTAAAAAAAAAATAAAATTAAAACATTTCAAAACAACATTCACAGTTAAACAATACCTATTAAAAGTCTCCCATGTAGTTTGTTAAGAACTGAACCTGAGAAAAAAAATCACATCAGTAGCGGCCCTGTATAAAGTACTTCCATGACAACAGACTGTTCACTGACTTCACTAAACTCTAAGCAAGCCACACGTGTTTCCTCCTGCAGCAAAAGAGGAGTAACTTATTAAAATAAAGTCATTATGTAGCAGTGCAATTTTCTAGGAAGAGTTAGGAGTACACCATCATTTAAAGAAAGGGCAGCTGCCTTAAGCTACAACTACTAACTTAATAAAAGTTCATTGTTTTCTCCTCTGCCAGATGCAAGGAAAGGGGCATCCTTTAAAATAAATCCACTTATTTTGGAGACAGACCTCTTGGTTTGCCTTTTTAAGATGAGCATTTGGGTGATCAGTAACAGGTCAAGACTGCCAGCAATCCTCTCCTCCTCTACAGCAAAGAATTCCAGGAGGCACAGGGCAACAAACACTAAGAGGCCACAGCATCTTTTGAGTGCATCTTTTCTTACTGTTTTTCATCAATCCACAGGGCAAGGTGAAACACAGGCCACCAGCTTCCGATGATGCTCCTTCAAGGAACAACATCAATTCCTTGAAATAGGCTTTTAGCACAGGAGGAGGACTCAGAATTCGACTGTAATACGCACTGAACAGAGACATCCAAGCTGTTTAATGCCCACAGTACATTCCACACCACTTAGTGGTGAGATTATCCTCCCAAATCTACAGACAGGGAGATAAGCACTCCTATACTGATGAGGGAAAGAGCTCAGGGGAATCTTACTCACAGCCTGGGCCGGGGCTGAGTGTGGGAGTCCAGCCCAGCCGCGCGTGCCGCACTCCGCCGGGGCTCCGTGCCCGTCCTGCTCCCGGGAAACCACAGGGACAACCTCCAGCCATGCCCTGCTCCAGGCTAGTGCTGCTCACTCCCTGGCACAAACCTTACCTGCTCAGAGGCCTTTCCTTCTGGGACCCATCTTGAGTTACAGCCTTGCTTGTACCTGTCCTTTCCTCTCTCTCCAGTTCCACGCCGTATGGAACTCCTTGATATGCGCCTCCTGGTTTAATTCACTAATCTGGACAAGGGAAAAAAACCAAACTAAAATAGTTTCCTTCCCAGGTTAGTGAATGGAAGGGGTTGGCGAGGATGTTACAAGCACCCTGGTAAATGCGAGGGAGGCAGCAGAGCCAAGGTGGGAGCGGGCTGGGGCTCGTCCCTCTGGGAGCCAGAGCCAGCAGCCCGGTCCAGCTGCCTCTGGAACTCCAGGCCACCTTGGGACAGAGCACACCGAACACTAAAAATAAACTGGACACTTTATATCCATCTCGAATGTAAACAATCTTTCCAAAACTCTTCCGGAGTTTTACCCTTGCAAGCATCAGACTCGAGCTCCTTTCCAAAGTGAAGCACGTTTCCACACCCTGCCTTCCCTCCCCTCTCCAATTTAAGTTACCACAACACACTAACTGAGCACCAAACGAGGAATTTGGTACTTGAATTATCTTAAATTACCAGATTATTCTGCAGATTGCTGTAACTACATTGGCCATATCTGTTTGTTGTTCTTACAACCAGCACCTGCCCCTGCCCCACCACGCAATTATCAAGACACCTTTGGACTGCTCAAAGGTGGATCATTTTACGTGTTACCAAACGAGAAAACACCAGAGAACGCACATTTTAAAATACCATTTACAAAAACAAAAATTTATTGCAAATTTTAAAAAAACCCCAACAAACTGAGATTAAGTTTCTTGATAAAAATCATTCACGCAGCATTCATGTTGTGATTTTTTAAATTTTATTTTGAAATGAAACCATTGTACATTGTACAAACCATAACTACCGATGGAATAAATAAGTGAAAAATTATACTGCTGTACAACACACACACACACAAATCATAAGATGGAAAACGATTAGGTATTGAAGAAAACAAAATTCGTTACACCTTTCTAACAGGCCCTTAGATATAAAGAACATTCCAAAACATGACAATGTTTGTGTATGAAGATAGCCACCCAAAACCGATATTTTATACTGCCTTGTTGATTTTTTTTTTGTTGTTGTTTTGTAAGTGCCAGCACTTTTTGGAATGTTTAACAACTACTTTCCCAAGCATAAAAATTCCAAGGAATAGTTCTGCTATAAAATGTTTGGCTGAGTAAATCGATTATCCGGAAGGCCTTCCCACGTGTTCCACAAACTCAGCTAAATTACTTGCTTGCTTCTAGTTTCTAGTTTCTTTTGATTTTTTTTTCCTTTTTTTTTTTTTTTTGTTAATTTTTTTATTTCTTTATTTATTTGTAACTGAAGCTCCAACATTCAGCATTGTAGCAAGGAAGCACTTCTTGATATTTGCACTATTTCTAAAACATCAGCTGTATGAGAACTTTCAGTCATCTTGAAAAAAATTACATCTCTCCTCCTGCTCCACCTCTCAATGCTTTCAATAAACCCTTATACAGTGAGTTCATAAAACAAGTTTTGGGTAGAGATAGGTCCAAGCCAAAAAAAGCTGGATTTAGATCTGGTTTCAAACCTCAGGTGGATTTGAATTCCATATTCTGGTTTGGTCCCATCTGTACTTTCTGGCATTAAAATGTGTTCAATCACATCCGTTGGCCCATAAATGTTATCAGGCACTTCAAAAAAAGACTAATAACAGTCTTATACACTATTTTGGATTTCTTTATACCAGATAGTGTCTAAGTCTCTTCCCTCAGAGACTGACAATAACAGGTCTAAGGAACCCAAATCTATCTGCTTGTTCAGTTGTCTGTTGTCACTAGAATCTCTGGTTAAAATAAAAGATCTGAATGCATTCTGTAGAAGCTGTAAATAAAGGATTCCTACCTCAGAAATAAAGCCTCTAGGAAGATGGTTATGATGCCTTGTCTCACTAGCCACAGAACAATGAACAGTTCTGAGCAGAAGCCACAGGAGAGAAAAGGAAGTTTATAATTAAACCTGTTGATGTCAATAATGCCAATAAATGCTTCTATCTAATGAAAAATTTGAGGTATTTTTAGTGCTATTTATATATTTTATTTCTTCCTAAAGTACAGGAATTAGTTCCTAAATGAAAAGTCTACTTACTCCCTTGGAAACGTCTACAAAATGAAAATTAAAAACTTGCTGCGATGCACCTGAAGAGAGGGATTAGTAAACACAACTACTTGTCAAAGGTGGCATCAATTTGTTTTGTTTTAGCATTAAGAATAACGAAAAGTTAGTAAATCAAAAATATTTAAAAGTTTGAATCTCTCTAGATTTGCCCATTTAATATATCAATAGAACTTCTCACAAAATATCACTTAAATCTGAATGTAATATACATACAAATCAATTGTCATGGACCAGTTATCCACATTTTAGGCATACACACAATTCAAGAGAGAATTCTACCGTTTCATTGCATATATTGTGCAAATTCAGGTTTTGGCTCCTCATTTCCTTATTTTCAGAATGTTAATGGACTTCATGATCAGACCAGAAATCCCAAAATCTTATTAGGGAGCATGCTGTTTCCATGAATGATTTGCAATCAAATTTTATTCAGTTAAAATCCAAAATGTTTTATTTCAACATAAAGGAAACGTTGGGTGTCATAGGTTATTTGGGGTTCATTCCTACAAACATCTTACGGAAGGTCAGTATTGGCTCCTCACTTGTCCCTCCCCTCTTCCCTCCCCCCAATTCCTCATTATTTTTCCTAATAAAGTGGTAATTGCAAACGTAATGCAGTAGTCTAAGTGCAAGCCATTTTCACTATTGGAGAATTCAGACCTAAAATAAGCTTCACGAAGACCTAATTTATGAAAAAAATGTTATCGACTGGAAGCAACTTCTTTTTTTCCTCGTCTAAAAAAGTATTTACAGTTTTTCAGCTTACAAACTACACCCAACCATTTCCAGAGCTGTGAGATTGCATTTTAAATTACAAGTTCCATCTCCCACACACCAGGAGGAGGCAGAGCAAGGGCCCGACCCAGCAGCATGTGTGTACACATGGATGGATGCGTGTGCATGGAAGTGGGAGATCAGCGGTTCCACCGACACCGGGGGTTTATTCCCTGGAAGTACAAAGCCCACTGGAAGACCAGACCCTCGTGACCTGATGCAGATGGTTCCACACTTCTGCTTGCCAGGAATTTGAGGGGAGCTGCACCTACTTTGTGCCTTTCCATTAGTCTAATTAGCATAAGCACACCTCAGCGTAATTGGAAGAGAAGGAACATTCCCAACTGGTGTTAGGAACCGGACTATGGAAACAACAAGGCTTATTTACAAGACTTGCTGAAAGAGAATAAGGAACCACCCCCCAATACAGTATCTTCCTGGAACATAGAAGTAAACATCTCACAATGAAACAGTACAATGAAATCCAGTTCAGTGAAAACATGATATCAAAAAAGACCAATTGAAAATAAACTCACTGTGCATCAATCCCTTTGATCCTATTTATGTACATAGTGGAACTTTTCTGTAAAGCAAGTTGTACCCAGTACAGAGATCTGGACCTAATACGTAAGTATTTTAAGTGCCTGTGTTATAGTATCTATTCAGATCTGGACTAAAAATGGTAAACAGATCATGTTAACTTCTGATGAAGTTAAGTATTTAGAAGACCAAATTTACAGTTGCGAATGCCATGCATTCAATAAAAGATCTCCACTATAGCTGCTAAAATAAAACATCAAGCTCCTTTTTCTCCTTGGACTCCAAGAGTGAAAATGGCTTCCTGATTTGTAGTTGTTTAAAAATTTAAGCACCAGGGATTTAAAACTTAAAAACAAAACAAAAACCCCAAAAAAAAATGAAAAAGAAAAAAAAAAAAAGCCTTACTACATGGCATTATGCAAACATAGGCCACTTTGCAAAGGAGACAGTCGCAAAACAACTTTTAAAAGTTAGCACTGTTTTCGGAACACAAGGCACAAAACAAAAGCAGACATCACGCCAGAACAGTGAACTTCACATGAAAGCTAATACCTGACCTGTACCATCCTTAAATATCTTACAATGTTAAATAGAGAAATGAAAAAAAAAAATACAGCAGCAACATAATTGTAATTTTGACTTTAGAAACAGTGCGTAGACCCCTCCTGAGTTGTTTACTCCAACCATTTCAGAGACAGTAACTTAAAAGTTCTCAAATGTTTGTTTCACAGGAAAAAGTTTTCAGTGTCTGAGAAGTTAAACCTTTGTTAGGCTTTCTTGGATTTTTGCTTGGTAACTTGAAAAGTTAGGAGTTCTGTCCTCATCCAAGAGAAGATGCTTAAGTAAGGTTGTTCTATAATTAAGCCCACTGATGTACCTTACATAAAAACTGACCAGAAAGATCTATAGTCTAAATCTCTTCAACATTTTGTTGGGAAGCCTCTACTTTCATCTTTTTAGAAGGTGGCACTCCTTCAGAGTCCTTAATGAGGGGGAAAAGAAAAACAGCCACGTTATCATTGCACTGAAGTTCAGGCACCATTAACATCAAACAAACATCACCAACAAACTCCCCGGTGTGTGACGTGTCCCAGATAAAGCATCCCTGGATGCCAGAACATATCCCAGTGCTGCCTGAAGTCACTCCTCTACTTCCATCTTACCTCAACATCTTTGCACTTGTTGTCGTCTACAAAGGGCAAAATTCTAGTTCCAGGCTAAAACCCACAGTGAATATTCCAAGGAACAGCCTCGATGGAGGGTGCACTGAAACCGAGGACCCACAGGAAAACCAGGAGGAGCAGTGCTCTGCCTGAGGATCTGGACTTGTCCTGCCCTGAGAAGGGCACAACTGCAAGGATAATTTCTTCCTCCCACCCACCCAGAATTTTTCAGTGTTTCAGTGAGTTAACATCCACAAATTAACTCTCCTAACTGCCATAAGCATTTACCTTTATAGAAGGTGTTTTACTTCTGAATGGTCCTCAAAGGGTCCAGTAGGTTTGTTCCAAGCAATTTATTAATGCAAAATGTTAATATTCCCTTAAAAACATGGTCTGGTTTAAGAAACCGAGAAATCCATCAGACCCATCTGGTCTTACTGTTCCAATTCTGTGAGATTCAAGCAACCAGTCACCTGCACCACAAGACCAGGTACAGGCACATTTAATACTTTACAGCTGCTTTACTGTCCTCACTTTAGAAATTAATGGAAACACAAAACTGTCCTCCTTACATTTGCTTTTAAGTAAAAATAAACTTTTCCAAAATCCATGTAATGTGACTTCCGCGCTTGAAGTTACCTGAGAGTTTTTAGATGCCTCTGTAATTAAATCATTTTCTCCAGAGGACTGAATTTCTGCTTTCTCTGAACTATTCATGGAATTCTCCATTGAAGACTGTGAATTCTGTTCATCAGAGGTATCTGAAAGGTCAAGAAATAGTTTTAAACAAACAAAGCTTTCAGCAGGAGCTTTCCAGGCTGTCTTCCCATCAGCAACATCCCCAGCACACACATTTCACCCACACTGCAACCATGAATGAAAGCACACATAACAAGTGTGAGAATATGGTGAATTAAGTTCAAACTCCAGGATCACAACCTGGCTGCTGCCAGAGCACAGACCCCGGGATCAGACCCTAGAGGGAGCCAAGCTCCTGCACAGCCTCACACAGGATGTCGGAGCCCTCAGCAAACAAGTCTGGACTGCAAGGGAATTCCTTCAAACCAGAAGCAAAAGGGCTGAATTGTTACAACTAATGGCTCTAAAAACCTGTGGTTAAGCAGAGAGAATAAAGTTACCTGAATCAAAATTCAGCCATAGATTTAAAATCCATTTTTTTGCTTGATACTACATTTGAGATAGAATTTAGAAATTCAGCTAACTAGCCGAACCACTACATTTTTAATTCTGGTTCATAGGTGTGAAGAAGTCCTCCAGCCTATTATAGCTGTTACTTGCTCCCAGCTTTCACTGGGGTTTTTTTAAACCCTTCTCTCTCTCAAAACAAGACTCACAGAAGATTCAAGGTTAAAGCACCCATTGAACAGGGGACAGGGACATGTAAAATGTACTCCTAGACCCCTGATCCAAAGAACACATGAATTTATTCCAGACGAAGAGAAATGCAAGATCAAAGAAAATTGCTGGACAGCTTTGGTTAATGAAGATGCCATAACCAGTGAGTAATGGATATTTTTGTGGTGTACTGTACAAAAAGCATCACAAGCATTTCTGAATTCAAGACAAAGTGACGCCCATGATGAGCATCTCAAAGATCACATTCAGCAAACTTGGGCAGAATCCTCTTCCTGCCCATGTCTCACCAGAAAAGCATCTTCATGCTGATAAAGAAACAAGTCCCAAGGGTCCAAAGAAATCTGAGTTTGGATTTTTGCTGTGAATGTCTCAGCACCCACTGAGCTGAGGCACACTCTGCCATGTGCCCATGTCCCCGTGACAAGGCCAGCCCCAGCTCATCATCTCTGTTCTCTTCCAGCTGCTCCTGATGAAACTCTCAGGCTGCTGCTGACCTTCGGGCAAGGGGATCCATATCTTAAACCACCAAGCCTCAAACTATTCCAATGCCTGCAGGACTTGTTCACACAGCAGACTGCTTTGAATCCACCCTATTTAAGAATTCCTCATTAAATATTTCTGACCACACAAACTGGCTTACAGGAACCTCCCTGATTTCAGTGGAGTAACACGAGATAGAGTTGCAAGGTCATTAACCCTGTCCAGCTGAATAATGTCCCAATTGCAGGGTTCTGATTAATCACAAGGTAGATAAATGTTTAATAAATTGTTTAACACAGCATTTAACCAACTGAAAAAAACCCACATTAATAACAGATATTTTTTGCCATTATGTCTCCCTCTCATTTTACAATAACTGGCTCTGGAACTAATCCAGAGGACTTGATATGATTTTCCCTGAACCTAAATTTAGCCAGGGGAACATGTATGCTATGTAACAGCTTCACATGAGCAGGTTCAGACAATATTAGACCTGGGAGTAAATCCTTACTGTTTACTCTGGCCAAATATGCAAGCGGAGATTTTCTTTGAAGGAAATGGTGTTCTGATTTATTCCAATTTGATGATGGTTCTGTTGTCAAATTTTAACTCCAGTTAACAGTGACAACACTTAACATATTTAACCACTCTGGCATTACCAAGATAAAAGTTCTAAATTTAAATTGGTCAGTGGATCTACTGAGTGAAGAACTAAATCAGGAGGGCATAATTTAATTGCTTTGGTATGGGAAGAATTCTGCAACCAAATCGTTAGAATGGTGTTAAGGACATTTTTTATCTGTTACAATAGGACAAAGAAAGTTCTCTTTCCAAGAATATAAATACAGAGCATGTTTCAATTACCCAAAATACCATTTAAAGAGTAAGGTTCAGAACAATCTCTTAACCCACATGTATTTTTAATCTGTGCACAACTGCAATAGAATCTTGTAATGCTTTTAGAAAATTAGGACAGAACACAGAGCTAACTTTTGAATAAGTAGCTAGAAGGGTCAAGAGAAAAGAAAGCTTGCATTATAGTTTACACAATTAAAAAAGTAATTTCAAAGTATCTCACCTCTATTTTACTGTCACACTAGAGAGCAAACATCCAGAGATCTACACAAAATAATACCTTCCAGGACTTGTGTGATTACATGGTAGCAGCCATTTCAAAGATGAGTTTAAATTATTTCTTCTTTCAAGGCTGAGATTTGAGAACAATACATCAGTATTTTGTTTGTTTCTCTCTGAAAAGACCCTGAATGTCAGTGTGACCTTTCCAGTTGTATGAGAGATCACCAGTAGGTCAGAGAAACTGTGGCCCATTTTCACATAAATGCTGAGAATTCAGAAACCATTTCTTTCAAATTGTTATTTTCCAGTTCTTAAAGTGGATAAGCAAATAAATAACACACTAAAGGGTAACTTTTTTTGTTTGGCCTTCAAACGGCCCTCCCAGCTCACCTTCTGAACCAGGCTGCTCCTTTGCCTCTGCCTGAGTTTCGTCAGACTTGACTTCAGTGCCGTCTGCTTGTGTTGCCAAGTTCTGCTCTGGTGCTGGACTGGAATTACTGCTGTTCTCCTGTTTTATTGGAGAAGCATCAGCTATTGAACTCTGGTTGCTATTGTCATCTGTTAACAGAAGAGTGAAAAGCAACACGGTTTGATTTGACAAGATACAAAACACACCTTCATTCTTCCACGTTATTCCCTGATAACACATGACATAATTTAGTCCATTAGGGATCAAGTCCAATCATTCAGACTCTCACTACACATCCAACTTTCTTCCACACCAGCCTACAGAGTTTTCAAGCAGTTACTAAAAATCTAATTCTAACTAATTTTACACATTAAAATAAAGAGCCTTTTACCCAGATCTGATCCAAAAGAACCCAGAATTTTGTAGTATGAGTAAACCAGATCAATTGAAGTGACAGTCTCATATAACACAGGGCTAAGTAAGTTAATGCTGCAGATTTACAAATACCCATCACTCCAATGTTCAGATGAGCAGCTATTTTTTGAATTGTGTCCTTAAGGTCAAAAACAACCAACCCAAAACCCCTTCAAGGTAAAATGTAACATCCAGTCCCAATATCAATTGCTTCTAAGCGATACTTGTCCAGAATATTCTCTAGCCCTCAAAGACTGAGATCACAGGAATTTTCTGCAGCACAGATCTGTAGATAACAGGAAATATTCTGCCTGTGCCCTCTCCCTGTGACAGTGCTTTAAGTAGCTCAGCTATTATTTTATGGGTAGTAGTGGGGTACAACTTCCTTTAAGCCACACTAACATCCATGGATAACCAAGAGGGAAGTTCCTGCTCCCTAAAGAAAACTAACCCTGCAAACATTGTGAATTAAATTACTAGAGTACAAGTGAATCCACCTCCCTCTGCATCTGTACAACTACTACATCCAAAAGACTTCAGGAACACAGAGCTGGTGGTGGGATCACCTCTATCCAGAGCAGCCTGAAGATCAGATTAACTTTATCACGGAACTGTACAGTGTGAAATTGTACAGCTAAAAACACAAGTGATAAATGATAAAAAAGCAAGTAGTACATTCACCTCATGGATGGGGGAATCAAGACTCAAAACCCTAAATGATCTGATAAAGGGAAAAGTTAAAAGGTTTGAAACAGACGAAAAACTAATCCAGATCTGCAAAACCCATGCTCACTCCTTTAACTGCAAGCCCACACTTGCTGTCAGCACTGCAAAAAGCAACCATGAGGCAACACAAATAAAACTGAAATGAAAAATTTACAACCCACTAAAAAGTGATCCTCTCTTATCAGCTCGAACAGTGCTGTGTTCTCAGCCATAATTGTTATCCAAACACCCAGAAGGTAAAAACCTCAAGCAGAGCTGAGCTGTGCAAGCTGCTCTGTAATAAACACCAGGCTAACACTCAAAAGTCACATTTTAAAAAAAAAATTAAACTAAATAAAATTGACCTCATAGTGCCTGACTGGCAAACAAAAAATGTTTTCTTGAGCAGTTAATTTCATCAAGCTGCAGCAGAAGGAAGGCACCACAGAACCAGAGCTTGATCTCTTGACCATAATCAGTTAGAGAGTTAATAAGTACAAAACCTGCCTAAATTATAGTAGGTACCACTGAGGCTTTGGGGGTCTTTGGGTTCTTCAAGCAGCAAACTGGACAGAGTTATTACTTCACCTGAGTGCAGTGCTTTAAATGATAGATATTTCTGATTTTATTTTCATATTTAGCTCCACTAGCAATATTTTTTCCCTCGCACTCATAGCCCAAACATAAATGGCATTTTAACAACTGTTAGTACATCTACAGAAGAGAGATCCAAGGTACCAAGTGAGTATTTGATGCTGTTTTTGCTTTGATTCAAGTCCATACATCGGAGCAAGGCAGAATCTGAGGTGGTTGGTTTACACTTTCACAGCAGTGTAAGAGGGTAACTGGGTCTGACCTTCTCCCACTCACCATGCATGTCCATCATCCCTGGGGAGGAGCTGTTCTCTGGAGTGGTCACTTCAGAGCCACATTTTTCATCTTTGCCCTTTTTCTTATTCTTATTTTTCTGAAAAACAAAAGGCACCACACACAAATGAGAAATCCACGTTGCTGGGTAAAACCCTCCCCACTCAGCACTTCTGCAAGAATAGCTCACAGTTTCAAGTGAAACCTTCTCCTCCTCTACAACTAATGCTGTTTCTTCATTCAAACTGGAAGATGGATTAAGAAAAATCAGATTGACCCAAACCCAAGAGAGCAAAAGCACGACAGCCCTGTGTGAACTGCAGGTCCCAACCTGCTCCCAACCCACGAGGATTAAGACAAAGGAAGGGACCGTGGCATCCATCACGTGGGGAATCTGTGCCTGCTAAGGGATGCAGCATTTGCAATTAGGAGGTGACGTAATCAGTCTCACAGGAAAAAGAGCCAGCTGCACTGCTTTTGGAGATCCTGCCTGCTGAGGAGACAATTAAAAGCCTGACTCCAGGAAGAATGCTCTCAGCCCATCCTTTCAGACAGAGACCGTCCTCCAGCGAGGGAAGGAACCGAACCACAACCAAATATTGTCTAAGACTGCAGAAGAAATTCAACAAGTGATATCTGGAGGGGCTTTTCTCTCTATTTTAAACAGATTATTAAGCTTATTTCTAAATCGTATTTTCACTTCAGAGAAGCCAGATTTTACTCGCTGATGCATGAAACAGAGGTGAGAGCACATGGACTTCTTTACCTTTGCAAAATGAAAGGTCAGAGGGGTCATGATCTCTTTCAGGTTTGGTTTTGTCACTTTTTAAAGGTAAAAAGGACACTTTGGCCACAAAAGAAATACTGAAAATGACTGTGAGAAGTGTTTAATTTAAGCTGAGAAGTGTTAAATAGAGGTTTAACCATCAAAGTGGTGAGGTTCCAGAACAGCCTTCCACAACCAGTAGAAAACAGCCAAGCTAGTTGTAGTGCAGAGAAATGTCAAAGTGTCTTAGGAGCAACATGTGAGGGGGAAAGTAATTTAATTTCTGTTCACCAAAATCAAAGACAACTTCCATTTGAAATAGGGAAGGTCCCATTCGCCTATTTTAGTGAAAAGCAAATATACTGTCTGGTCCTTCACACTGGATGAAATCGGATATAACAGGATGCCCACAACAAAATTTAATAGCTGGAATTATCCCTACCTGGTATTTATTGTTAAAATACACATGCTTGTGTTATTTGTGAGAATTTCCAGAGTAATAGGACAGAAACCTTGTGACATCAAGCCTGCAACAACTGCAGCTGCACAAGAGCCTCTACTTGAAATGAAAAGAATGTGACTGTAGGACATCAACGCAACTGGTCTTAAACAAGTGTCCCAATTTCAGCAAATCTGAAGCCTCAACCTAAAGATGATGGCTCAGAAAACACAATTAAACTCTGCACATAGAGACCATTATATAAACCCATTCTTCATTATAGAGAACCTGACTTTGGGTAGCAGTGACCTTGAAAATTCATCCAGAAGCTCACTTAGAAATTCTGTTTCCAAGTCCCACAGCGCCCATCCTGCAGGCACAGCTGAGCAGCAGGAAAACAACTGCCAGAAGACATGAGCCTAAATATCCTAAACCCTGAACTCCCTCTCACATGGATAGCACAATTTTCCCCCACTACGTACTACAAATAATAAAATCAAGACCACAACTAGAAAGAATGAACAGGTTTCCCAATTCCCAAGGAGGAACTTCACAGAGATGCTACCCAAGCACTGGAAGAACCCCTGAGGTTTACCACAACTCTGACAGTCCCTGAAATCTGTGGGACAACAAAGTACAGAAAGAAACAAACTCAGTTAAAACAACCCTAATAAAAAAAAAATAGGTCTTAAATTTGGCATCTGAATAAGACAAGGTCATGACACTGGCTTGTCTGAAAAACCACCATCTTGCACATCTGTTAACGAAGAAGTTTTCATCCAGATAGGCCTTCACTCATACTTCAGGTAAAGTAGAAGCACATGACAGCCCAAGGAAGGAGTACCAAACTTAGGATATATTTTCTATTGTATCATTAATGTACTGTGGTATCATGGGTTAGTGTTCTCTCTATCACGATATTACAATTCATAAGACAAGAGCGATGATCACTTTGAAAACCAATCTGTAAGTCCTATCCACTTGGATTTTCACACTTACTTTTACACCACATGAACAGTGCACACAAAGAACATAAACATGATGCACAGACAGAAGGTCTATCAAGGGCAAACACACATGACAACAGAAGCGTGTGTTGCTGTATTACGTGGGCTGGACATCTTAATACAAGTGATCCCAGTGCCACAAGATATCCCTACCCCCATGTCAGTGGTTTGCAACCTATTTTTGAGCAGAACAGCAGTGATGCACACATAGAATATGCTCTCTGCCCTGTTCTGAACCAGCTATTTTCTTTAAATCATCAGGCAGAAAGAGGGGAAAAATGATCCATGCCAAAACTTACCCTCCCTGCCTCCCAGTTAGTTAGAGAAAGGTTTCAAACTCAGTTTCAGCTGCACGTTTAAGAGTTATCTGAGAACTGATCCCAGCTGACTCCAGGGAGACTGTCACACACTGACCCATCAACATCACTTGCTGTAGAGATCAACATCTCCCTGGAGCTTGCAAGACCCACACCAGCCTTAGCTTAAAGGCTCAATGAAAATCAAAGAGTATTTCTTTCAACTTTGCTTAAACAGGAGCATCTACATCTGGAAAAAGCAAGATACTGCAGGATACTTACATCATCCACTTTAGGCTCTGTTACTGGTACCCATTTGTAAATCCTTAGGGATGTGTCGCCAACTGTCACCCACTTCTTCTCCCTATAAAATTACAATGCAGGAGAAGTTAAACTTGGGATTCAGAAGAGAGTGATCTACTATTGTAAGTTGTCAAGGATTTAAACAGGCTATTAAGTAGGATGATCTCTATTACATCGTCTTTAGCACTGCATTGTGCAAATTGTTCTTTGCATTTCACAACTTGCTAGAGCACTGCTAACCTCCAGATTTCTCAGGGCTGTTACTTGACTGGGTGAGTAACTGCAGTAGCAGTAATAAGATCTGGATTAAAGATAAAGTTAAGAAGAACAGCAATTGAAAATGCAGATTTAATGCCTACAATTTTCACTTAAGTTTCTAGACAGCAGAAGAGGGTTTAGACAGACCAGTGTGTTTTGATTGTCATGAAGCTGTTTAATGGGATTAGAAATCTAGATGCATTTTGACCATCTGAGGTTTATTTGGGGGGCAGAAATTTGCTGCTGGCAATTTAATGTTCGCTCCACACCCCTGACAGACAGCTCTGCAATTCCAGCCGTAGGACCAACAGCCTCAGGGGGAGCAGTATGTGCCGTGGTGCAGAATCCAGACTCTGGAGAGCCCAGCTCTGGGGAAAGGCAAGGCTGAGACTATCAGAGAGGGGAAAGCACAACCTCGGGCACTGTGTGCAGACCCTGCCAGCCATGGATGGTGACACTGACAAATTGAGAAGGAAATGTGGCTGCAGGGCAGCTCTGCCTTAGGGGGTCACAGTGCTGGGGTGGAGAGGGATGCTGAGCGCTCGGCTGAGGGGTGAATTCCTTGAGCTCTGCACATCAGGGTATTAAAAGAAGGTCCATAATGCCAGAGAAATTTCATCACGTTTCTGTGATCAGTTTTCAGGTCACAGATTACCACTGCTGGTTGCTGGGTTTGCAATACAGCTCTGCAAATGGATCAATTAAAAGTTAACAACAAAGACCGATTCCATTAAATATTCAGGAACATCTGAAATTAATTTGGCATGAGATCTCAGGCTTTTTTTTTTTTTCCCATAAACACATTTAAATAATAGATTTGGGATCCAGTTATAGATTAAAAAAATAAAAAATGTTCTTTGCAGGATGGGAGAAGCTGGATGTGACTCCAAATATATATATTTATATATATGTGATAGCTCCATTTTCAGAAAGGGCCTCCAGAATCAAAGGCAGCCACACTGTACAAATGTCACAAACATCCTCCTTACTATTTGTTTTAGCCACTAAAGCCAATCTTATATTTTCCCTTTAGAAGAGGCATTTTCCTGTTTAATTAGGAACCAAAGCAAAACTAAATTATATATGACTATTTGATACATTTTTGGATCTGTCCATAATGATATTTTAACTGAAGTCCAAAACTATTTCAAATTAATTTCTTTCCCACTGCTCTTCGTGGAGCAGTTTTCCCTCAATGTGTTTAGGCACAGCCATTTGGGTGCACTAGGTGGCTAAAGTATGTCAAAATCCAATTTCACTCTAATTTGGAGCTCTACATGCGATAAAAATGACAGTGGAGATGAGGGCATGTCAATAATGAGAGCATACTTAATTGTGAAGAGATGATCATGATATAATTTGGGGTTTTTTAAGGATACAAGACAAACTAGATTTATTTCTACTTAAGAAAACCTTTGAAATTATGGAAATAAAACCAGCTGGGGTTTTGTTTTGGGTGTGGGGAGAGGTGAATAAATGCTTTTTTAAAAAATCAAGATTTTAGTCTTTTCCTACAGCAAAATATTACTTAGAGATGCTGCACTGGAAAACCAAAAGTTCAAGATACCTGTTAGCATCTCAAAGCAGCCTCACACAGCATCTTCACTGGACAGACTGTAGAACACAGGAGGAAACCTATATTAGTAACTTTTTCCTTCTAGTATTAAAGTTAGCCCTGACATTTTAACTCTTCTGAGCTTCTTACGTACCACTTTAAGTTTTGATAACCCTCAGCTATAGGGATTTTTTAACTGATTTCAATACACAGTAATTCAGACAACAACGGGAATATTTTGTGATGGAAGTACACCAACATCCCAGTCCTGCAAACAGTTATGGCTAAAAAGAAAACCCAACATCACAGTGCTATTATGCAAATATTTTACATGTGTAAGTATTTACAGTATTGACAGTTTAAGACCATGAAAGCATTAATAAGAAAAAAAGAAGACAACCTCCTCTAAAACTTAGCAAAAGCATTGGCAGCACAAACACAAATTCGTTAACAAAGAAACGCAATGACTTTCACACATTTAAGATCAACAGGGTAAAATAATTTCAAGGTTTAAGACATTTATTGCAAATTAAGCTTAGAATATTATCTGTAATACTTACTGCCTTACCATTTCAAAACAAAACCCAAAATCCAAACAAGCAAACAAAAACCCCAAACCCACTTCTACTCTGAACCCTCACTATTTATTTAATCTTTTGTGCAAAGACACCATCCCAACCGGCTGATTGATCAGGGACTTTCCTTTTCACTCAGTGAAAACTGACAATTTACTGATGCTGCCCATGGCAGAAAGTTTGGGAACTGCTGCACAAACCAAAGAATGTCCTCACTGGCCCAATGCTGGAGTAGGAATGAGGAATTCATGAACTCTTGTGCTCAGTCTGTTTTGAAACCTTAAGTAGTTTCTTCACCTGTTTTCCTGCCTGCTGCACCCACCCACCCCAAGAGCCTGACCAGAATTCCACCCCCATCACTCTATTCCACCTTTGATAAGTGATGACTGAGCAATATCTGTTATTGCACCATCCCCTGTTACTCTCTGTGGGTTGATCTCTGTGTTGACTGTTGGATTGGAAAAGATGGCTAATGGAACACCATCAGCCTGACACTTTATCAGGCTAAAAATGTGGTAATTATTAACTTTACTTGTCCATGTTTAGCTGATAAACTCCACAGTTTTACCAAAAAACCCATTTTGCCTGTTTTCAAAGCTCTCCTGCTCCTCCATGAATGACTCAGGAGTGACAACACCATAAAATGGCAAAACTAAAATACATACAACAATATTTTTTCTTTTAATCTTCCACACTGAAAAGTCTCTTCAATATTTTAGTTACAGTAAATTCAGAAACTAATCAGTGCAACAGAAACAAACCCTTACACTTATCTGAAATTGTGTAAAAGCATTTTTAAATTCTAAACTGCAGAGCATTTAAAGGACAGCCAAGGGTAAAAAGGGTAAGCATTAGTATCAACACTTCTTCAGCGCTCATGCCTGAGGCATACTAATATCTCAGAACTTACATCATTATATACTCAATTCCCCATTCTAAAGAACCCAAGACTCTTAAATATATTTATACTTTGTTTAATAACACTAAAGCTCCACAGATGAACATCAGCTTCCACGTATAAAAGTAATATACGGGCGAGCAAACACAACAGTGTATATTACACTTATACAGAAAGTGTCAAGGCAGCTTCTGCAGCGGCAGTGAGTGCCAGAAACATTTGACAGCAGAGACACAGAAAGCCTTTACTGCCAATATATCACTCAAGGAAAGGCTTTCCCACTCGTTTGGCCTTTTCCCACGACTACCATCCATCACAGTGATCTGCGTTTACACACGGATTTGCTCCCACATACCCCATCTTCTGCTGGTGATCACGAAGTGACGTCATAATGCTGAATTTATCACATCACACTCACTTGCATTGCAACAGAGTTTGGTGAAAATCACAGAATTATGACCTCCCTGTGGGATCAAGCAAAAGAGAAAGGGGATGGGAAAGAATATGCCATTATTATACACAAAAAGTGCTGTCAGATGCACAAAAAATGATTTTTTGAAGTGTAGGCTTGCTTTTCCGAGCACGCCTACTGCTGAGTAGATATTTGTCTAGTGACTAACGTGAAGGAGCCCCAAACACATGTGGTGTTTATTGACCAGGCTGCAAATACAATAAAATGGCATAGAGAGTGACTGGACAAGGACACGTGGCCACAGACACCTTCTCTCTGAGTTTATCTCAGTGCAGCACATTCGGGGAGTCTCCTGTAACATACACAGGCCAGCACAGCTTAAAGCAAGCCCTGCTTGGTTCCACGTGGCCACAAGCACCTTGCTCACAGCAGAGAGGACCACGGCTTTCGCATTCCAAAACCCTAACTTCAGGTTCCACTGAAGTCAGAGAGCATATCCTGGCTCAGAAAGAAATAATCACAAGCCAGAAAAAAAAAGGTATCATAATCCAAGCATGGTAACAGCATGTTTGGGCCACTACAGAACTTCAGAGCATTCTTGCACATACATTGGGTATTTCTACTTCAATTGCCACAACTTGAACTACAATCTTAGCAGGAAACCCAACAGAGCCAGGCTAAAGCAGTGATCTGGGAGTAGCAGACAGCCTTTTTCCAAAGACATCATGTTAAGGAGTTCTATGTCATAACTCCTTTGCAGAGCAAAAGCTTATTTGAAGAAGGAGGCACGAGCAGCAAAACCTACAGAAGCTCAATCTCAGAGCATTACATACCACACAAAAGCATTTCAGCAAGTCTGAATGGAGACAGTGAACAGAAAAGCTACAGCAGCATTGCCTAGAAATCCTAAATAGCCGCAGCTCACGATCCCAGCCAACAGCACCAGGTAACACAGCCTGTGGGGACGCTTCCCCTCAACTTTCTCCAAGCACTTTCACCAGCTGCCCAGGTTCACCTCTTCTTCCTAAGGTGTTATCACCCTCCAGATCAGGGCTTTGATGGGTCAGAATAAGGTCAAAGGACTTCTGAGAAATACTGCAATTCAAAGACAAGACAACACAGTGGGATTTCCCAGTTCCTGGTGCATTCTCTAAAGCCAGGGTTACCTATCCCCACCGGGTATTTCAGACCTCCATCCTTACACGTTTGTACAGCTGTCCAAAAGTCCAGCAGTGCTACGTACCCATGCAAAATATTTCACTGCCTCCCAAGACATCCAACCACTTATGCTTTCCTCCTGCCCATCCCTTGTCTCTCAGTAAATATCTGCATTTTCCTTCATTTAATAAATCAGACATTGACAAAAACCAAGCGTGTCTCCAGTATTTTTCTTATGCTGGTTGAGGGCACAATACTTTTTGCCCCTCTTCTCTTGGAGCCCACTTGGAATCTACACATACTCATCAACCTTTAAAGACAAAAAACCAATCCTGTACCATTCCTTGTGACAAACTAATCTCAGAGGATTTTTTAAAATAGAACGAGAGAAGAATTTTAAGTACCGTTAAGAAAGGTAGAACTGTTCTACTACTGTGGAAATTTAACATTTCTGCCACACAAACACAAGGCAACCATGTATTCTGTAAGCCACGTGCTGTGTGTTTTCCAAAACAGATGCTCATTCACGAGCATGTTTTAAACAAAGGAGATAAGGTTACAGTAATCTCAAGATAAAAACGTAACAACTTCACTGTTTACTGCTAAGTTCCAGCAATAACCAGGAGCGCCACGTGCTCTGTGAACAGACAGGACGACAGGGGACCTGCATCCAAGGGCCGGCTGTCCAGGAACATTAATTTTCTAAGGAACAAAGTCTGCCCTGATGGAAGCTGCCTTCCAGCAGGCACATTCACAGATGTGACATCACAGGGATTCAGGAATACCAAGCACAGCACACCTGTGCACACCTGCACAGGTGGATAAAGCCACCATCCCCTCGGATGAATTCACCGCCCAGTCTGTCTCTCTACCCATCCCTGGCACGCACCGCTCCGAGCACACAAGTCTCACAAAACTCTGTTCTAGGAAACGTTGGACGCAAGGTATATTAATTTTCAGTGGCTGCATTTCCACAGAAGAGCTGTGGATGGCAACAAATTGCTCCTATTATGCAAATGAAACTGCACACTTGGAAATTGCCGATGTGGCTCTTCTGAAGATGCAGGAATTGCTAGTGTGGAAAGTTCAATTTAACAAGCCAAGTCTTCTCAAAACACTGAAACCACACAACACAGGATCTCTCTTGCTAATTTCCCGCTGTATTTGACTGCAGGTGGGGGGGGGTAGTCATGAGATTCACCTTCAAATTACAATTCCTTTAAAAATAAGAAAATTGCTTCGTGTAAATACTTGTGAGGTGCACACACAAAAAGTCATATCAATACTTCTGACAATAATCAACAGAAACACTGCATGACTGTACAGGAACCCTATAAAGCAAGTTGTCTATCGTGAAGGTTAAAATGTACAAAAGTCTATTTATATCATAAGATTTCTGTTTTACAGAAAGAGCCATAGCAACTGGCATGATGGCAGAGAGCCCTTGCCAAGAAAAAAATAAATAAATTAGGTATTTTGTTGAATGGCCAAGCTTCTGTCTCTACTCTCGCTGAATTCCACAAACCAGGATTCAAAGGGAGCACGCTGTGCTCATGAATGAAATACCTACAGACAGAACAGTCCCACACATCCAACCACGCTCCCGCTGGAACAAAAGTCCTGTCACACCACTGCACATTGTTCTGACCCTCCAAAACCGGCCCAGCAGTCAGCAAACTGCACTTAAAAACAACACCCGAGTAGAAGAGAGTTCCTGAAACCACCCGAGCTGCGGTGCTGGGGCTGCTCGGGCTCCCCACACAATGGTTGGATTCTTTGAAATCCCGATCCCGTGCCCGGCGTTACTGGACACACGTCCCGATTCTTTGTCGGGCTCACGCCAAGGGACCCGTTCATGTGCTCAAGGCCATTTAAAAACTTAACAATCCATTTCACCCTAATAACGAACACGTTCAATTCCGTATTTTGCTCTTCTTTTAACGAAAACAAAGCGTTAGCTGAGGAGAGCAATAGAAGTGTCCCCTTGATTTCAAAGCCCCAAACCAGCCGAGTGATGCAGAATAACAATAACGCAAGGGATTTCCCCGCGGATTCCAAATGTTTAAAGAAAGTATTTTAAGATACATGCACAGAGACTGCTGAACAGTCAGCCAACTTGCTGGAAGAAAGAATCACTCTTGAGTCACACCGGCACTGCTCTTTATCCCATCCCAAATCCCCGGACCGACCATGCAGAGCACGGCGGCGACCGCTTTACTGTATTGTTTAAACACCTCGTGTGGGTTTTTCTAACAAAAGCAGAAAAAAAAAAGACAAAAGCGGGAAAATGCCAAAACGCGTAGAAGGCCTAACAAAAGGGGCTTATTTCACACGGGTTATAACCTTTAATTTTATGATTTAAGAGAGGTTCCCGGGGCAGTTTCGCGCTCTCTCCCGGAGCGTCGGTGGGAGACGATCGCGCTCGGGTTTGCTGCGCTTTTACGCGCAAACCCCGGGAACTTGGGAGGTGAAATCAATACATACACAGGCAACGAGCAAAAAAAAAACCAAAAAAACCAAAAAAAACCCTCTCGGGAGCTTCACAGGGGTATTCTTAACGTGTTTTCTTTTTTTCCAGAACACTTCTCCGAGCACTATTTCCATCCAGAAGAGCGGGCGGCGGAGCCACCCCGGGCCCTCTCCTCGGGCCCTTTGTAGGGGCCGGCGGCGGGAGGCGCCCGACCCG
>VZRR01002306.1:0-43470 GCA_013398015.1 Oreocharis arfaki
CCCTTCCCTTCCCTTCCTCTTTCCCTAGTAGTGCCTCTGCTGAATTGTTTCCTGGTACCTTGTAGACTCATTCCTTAAGGCTTGTGGCACCTTAATGATCCTGCTCGTTGCTGTTGAAACTTTCCTCATAAAGTCACCATTGCCGTGATCACATCAATCATCATTTTTCTGCCCCTCTCTCTCTCTCTGACTTGCCTCTGTTTGGTTACTCCAGCGAGAGAGCCCTTAGTTTTCACTCCCTGTCACAGACCACTAACACTTTCCTGCTGTCAACTGCAGTTGGAGGAGCAACCTCATTCATGGAAGAAGGCCTCTGTGCTTTGACATGAGACTTTCCCTGTAAATCCTGAGTGGACACCTTTGCTCCTGATGGTCAGCAGCTTATCCAAATGAAGTACTTTCCGTGCAAGAATTGCCGATGCTCAGCAATTTCTTCTGTCTTCTCTTCTGCTCAGAAATCTGTTTACTGAGGAGTGGTGACAGCCCAGTTTCCCCAGGTAGAGCTGCCTCAAAATTGTTTTCCCTTTGCTTGTCTTCCTGTGCTAGACGGCTTTGGAGGTTTTACCACAATTTTAAGATACTTTGGCAGTGTGTACAAGTGAAGGGAAGAGCAGCGAAAATGCAGAGGCTGGCCTTGCAGTGTGGGAGGCGGCTTAGCAGTGCACCTACAGCACCATTATCAGCATCCATTCTCCCCTTGGGCACTTTGGCCCTTGGTGACACAAAGCACTTTACAAACAATGGTAAATTAACCTTCATAGCCTTAGCCCAAGTGGGACAAGATTTGTCTCCACAGTACACTTGGAAAAACTGAGACATCCAGCAACAAAATAACTTTGCTGAGCAATCCTGTGGTAAATCAAAGGAAAGAATGAAAAACTTCACTCTCAACCTCATGATCCAGTCATGAGCTAGTATCTTCCTCTACTCAAAGAAAATAAATACATTCTCCTGGATGACATCTCTACTGGTCTCCAGATTTTGTTTTACTGTTCTCTTTGCCTCCCAAGCCTCACCAAAGTCAAAGGTTCTCAATGGACATTTTGATGAAACGTGGGGCAGGAGAGGAATGGAGCAGGGTGGCATTAAGTTTTATCACCCCTTAAACTGTAATACTTTCCTTTGCGTGCTCTGTTTCTTATTCACACGGCTATAAAATCTGCCACATCCGGGCAAGAACATCCCTCCAGTCAACCAGGCGGTGTTTACGAACTGGAAAAGGCGTTCTCTCGCTCCTCTCCGTAGGGGTGAGACAGAAACGTTAACAAGTCGCTTGCGGTTTTCTCTTTCCAGGTTGGGCAATCAGACCCCTCTTAACACCACAAGAGGGGACATAACAATTTAGGGATATTTTATACCTCTGAAGATTTGCAATCAGCAAATTGTCTGGAACGTGTTTGATTTCCCCACCCACCTCCCCTCCATGATGTCCCACCACAGAGCCTCTTGCTAGGGACAGCTTGATGTTTGTGGTCTCACAGATTCCTTGCTCCAGCCAAACATATTTCTTGTAGTGCTGGTTCTCAGCCGGGCTTGCTTTACATCATAAATGTAAAAAGGTTTCTTTTATAAAAAAAATTAAAATAAATTAAACAAAACAAACAAAAAAAAGACGAAACACACAACCAACCTATAAACAGAACATAAAAGCTGTTTAATGGAGTGCATAATGAAGCAGAGAGGAAACAGACTCACATTGATTTTCCCTGACATTTCACCTATTAAATTAAAAGCTTCTTAAGGAAGAGTCTGAATTTTTTTTTTTCAGTTAATTTAAGTTCTGTAATGAATAACAAAAACATTATTGTCCTCAGCAAGGGGGACTGAGGCTGTGTGATAGGCAAGTCAAGAAGAAATAAGGCCTAAGTACAAAGACCCCCAGGAAAATGCCCCTCCCCATTTCAGACATCTCTCATGCCAGTCTGGACTCTCTACAGGAGAGATCCTGAAGGAAAACCAGGTCACAGAAAACCATATCTTTGAGACCAAATGAGAAAGTAAGACTTCAGGTCTGGTAACTGAGCTTTGAGACTTCTACTACAGCTTTGGGCAAGCTGCTCAGACCCCCAGCTACTTGATCTTGTCTTCTGCACAACAGGAGCAGCAGTGCTGACCACTACTAACCCACCTACTGAGGTTACTGGAAAGATTAATTAATCTCTCAGGCTCTATTGAAGGCAGCGTTCATGCCAAGAATTCATCTGGAAGTCCTCATGCAGTAGTTGGGAAAAACTATAAAGCACACCACATAGCTGGAAACTGGGGAGTAAAGGGCTGCCCACGCTGTGGCAGGGACACTCTTAATGAGGGACAAGATGAAAAAAATAGCAGCACAGCAGGAAAGTGAAAAAACAATGTAGGATTCATTCCTTCAGGCACAATGACTATTTTTAACGTAAACTCAGCCTCACAAGTCAGTGTTTGCTCCTCTCGGGCAGGCAGGAGGGCACCCCAGTGTGAGAGTCTTGTGTGGCTGAGCACAGGGATGCTTGGCAAGAGCATCAGAGCAAGGGTGTGAGTCCCACGTGTTGACACTGCCAGTGCCATTGTCAGCCCCACAGGTTCTGCCTGTATGGGCACCCCACAGGAGGGCTAGGGGCTGGTGTCCCTCACAGAGCCATGGCATGGCAGGACCAGCAGCCTGGCCACCCAGCAAACTCCTCTTCATAATGTGGGCCAACTGTATCAGGATACACTTTTTTATAGCACTCCAAAATAGGGGGAAATTTTGGAGATGCCCTCGGTTTCCATGTAGACACTGAACCCTGTCATTCCCAGGGCAGCCCAGCATGCTGGGGGCTGTCTCAGGGCCCACACCACACCACAGCATCTGCTCTTCGGTCACTCAGCATGGTCCTTTCTTGGTTTGTCTCTGGTAGGAGTGCTCAGGAGCAGCTGCACTGTGCTAAAACTGAAGCTTTGAATTACCAGCAGGTCAGAGCAGCCACAGCAAAGCCTTGAACATAAGCAATATTGGTTTAGCATCTTAAGAAAGTCGAGGTTTTTCCAAGTGAATTTTTAGGGGAAAAAAAAAAGACTTTTTAATCATAATTCTGCTAAACAGAGCAAAGTTCCCACTTCTGTTAGCAGTGCCATGTCCTTGAGGTGCCAGCATGCCTTGGGAGCTGTGTTTATTACTGAAGAGTCATTCAGCTTTGAGGTGATGACTTAATGAGCTCCGTCTCCTTGGGTGTGCCGCTCACATGGGTGACACAACAAAGTGTGATAAATTCCTCATGTGAGATTTGTGATCTCCAGGGTCTGGAAGTAGCACACAAAGTCTTGCTTGAAAGGATTGTCTTCACTCAGATAGAAGTTCTTCTCCAAACCACACACAAAGCAAACCGAGGCTTATGGTACTCATGGGAACACCAGCTGAAGTAACTCTTCAATGTGTTGTGATGACTCACATAAATGTAAGATAACACCTGCATGTCCCAAAAACCATCTGCCATGGTAATACTGCTCTTCTGGTTTGCCATGTACAAGCAACCAGTTTGAGTCCTTCTGACTAAATAATGCCAGAACGCTGTAAATCAGTAAACTTTGTGGAAAGATAAAGCAAAGAATTGTTCTGGAAAGCTTGTTATGTCACCAGAGGGTACCAGACTTCCTCAAAGACGTGTTCCTGCACTTCTGGAGACCTTGGACACCCACCCCTGCAGGGCACACACCATGTGTGCCATCATGCAGGTGGGCGAGGATGCTGCTGCCAGCCTGGACCCCGAGAGCAGCACTGAGTGGGGACAAGGCAGGGACTGATGTCCCTGGCGTCTCTCAGAGCAAGCCCACCCACTGGTGCGTGGGTTTCACGTGCATTGCAGTTGCCATCATGTCCCACAGGTTGCCAAGGGCTTGCCAGCCCTGGCAGGGAGGCACAGCATGCCACGGCATGGCACAGCGCGGGGGCTGGAGTGCTCAGCTATGTGACCAGGTCACCACTTTGTTTGCTTTCACATAACTTCTTGAACTTATTAGGAGGCTGGGGAAAGGAGACATTGTTTTGCTTTGGCTGTGAGGTTTTGGATGCTTTGCTTGCAGGCCTCCATCCCAGTGATCCCAGCGATGAGGACAGATCGAGGGAAGATTAAGTCAGCGCCTTAGGAAATCTGCAGTTGGAGCCTGGAAGAGAAGGCTGTCTTCTTGGGAGAAAAGACAAAAGTGATAGTAATGCAAATCAGAATATGTATACATGTGTGTATATATATACACACACATACAAACATGTTTTTCTGCATTTCAGTGCAGTTATGTCTCTGACCATTTATTTCTGTATTTCTCTATTTTAAGTTTCAGGTAGACAGAGGCAATTGAAGAGTTTTGCTCCCACGCACACCCCGCTAGCTATGATGGGGGAATAGCACCACTGTAATTAAAGATCAAGATTTACTGTTATGCAGAAAGTTTTTCTAAGTGCTTCAAAAGTCCACATGCTTATTCAGACTTTCGTGAAAATTACTTGCCTCGAGGGCTCCTGGGGAAGAGCTCCAGCACAGCCTCCTCTGCCTTTGAATAAGCAGACACCCCACAGATGATGCAGCACCAGCAGCAGTGTTGCACTCTTCTTGCAGAGTGCCCTGTTCTGCACAGCTGTAGCTCATACTTCCTCTTTGGTCCTTCTCACCAGCTAACTCATGTAGTATTCAGGTGCTATTTGATCATTTCCACTACCCTTTTTTTTAAAAGGAATCTCTGTTTTAAGAGTTTTTTGAGTTATAAACTGAACCACCAGGCAAGGTGCCCTGTGAGTCCAGGCAAAGGGGGAAGCTGCCTTTCACAGCTGGGTCAGGCTAGTGCAGATGCTGGGTGAAGGCTGGCTTACATGAGTGGCTGCTTCTACCCAGGAACCTGTCGAAATCACTATTGCAGGCTCTCCACAGTACTCTCCTTCTTCTCCTGTGGGGGAGACACTCTGCCCATCACACCTAGATAGCAAAACTCAGGTTTGCCCTTGCTGAGGTGAGTCTGGGGATCCAGTGCCAAACCAGTGAGCCCAGTCTGGGACTGTCCTCCTCTGCAGCAGAGGCCCCAGGTGGCAGAGCAAGACTGTTGTGAAGTATTATACCATGGGGAACAATTTCAGGTGTCTCTTCCCCCAGTGATTTTGAGGCTTTCGTTCCATGCCCTTTAAAATTAGGGGATCTGCCTGTGTAATCCACAGACCCCTGTAGAAGCTTTGCTTTAAAAGCAACAGTTCTGATTCCATTGCTAAAATTTCAAAATCTGCTAAAACATACATTCTGGCTCTGATTTTAAATAATTAGCATCCAGAGGAAAATCACTAAGCAGCGAGATACTATTTTAGAGTAATATAACATTTCCTTGTGCCCTGTATCCATTCACGGATGGGGGAATGAGTGTCATATCAAAATAAAGTGAATTGCTTATCTCCAAGAACTCAGCAAGGCAACAAAAAGCAAAGGTTCACAGGAGACAGGTCAACCACAAAATGCTGTAATTTGGGGGAACAGGAAAAATCAGACATCATGCCAAACCTACCACGTGACCTTTCTTAGAGTGACTGTAATGAACTTCAAATGATATTTTGGGGCATACAGAAAAATGAGTGGAATGCAGACAAGAATAAACAGATGAAAAACGTTTGACCTGAAGCACAGAGATCTGGCAGGCTCTTCTGATTTTCACTAAAAAGAAAATCCCCGGATAAGCACGGTGATGGTGCCATCACATGTCTCCCTTTGTACTCCCATGCCCCATGAAGGCCCAGGGCTCTCTTTGTGATCACAGTGGTTTTACCTTTCCTCTTTGTCTTGTGGCTTTCTGGGGGTGAATTTAAATGGATTTAGCATAACAACAAGCATGCACTACACATCTCACACCACTACTGTAACCAACACCATGGGTTAGAAACAGGGGCCTTATGCTCTGTTCTTTTGGGGGGAAGTAAACCCTGATATTTCACTGAGTTAATATTAAATTAGAGTGAACTAGTGAATTAAAATTTAATTGATAAGGCTAGGTTTAACCACAAGGGTGATTAAAAAGGGAAACATTAAAAAATAGAGTGGAAGGATGGGAAAATCATTTTTCTTTTGCTTTTCCATGTTCATTTGACAAGAAGCACATTCCTTGTTTTTTCATTAATATTGACATCCTTCCTTATTTTGTGCCATAAACTCACATGTCTCAAGTGGCATTTTCCAAACTGCATTTCCCATCCATTTCACGGGCGTGTGACAGGCTCACTCTGCTTCTAGAGATGTGTTAAGTGCACCCAGAAGCTTAGAGTTCAACAGGTACTGTTCCTAAAGCACAGCACTGGACTCTGTGCCAGGAGACCGGCTTACTACATTTATTATTTGCTATCATCAGCTTCCTTGCAATGGCGCACATATAAATATACTGTAGCTTTTCCAAATGCGTTTTGGGGAGCTGCATTGTATTCATGGCTGCTTAGGAGATGAAGGTTGCTTGGCTGGTTAAGGTGAAAGACAGTTCACTGCTGCTGCTGTTCTCCTTAAAGCAGCTGGGCTGAATGCAGAAGCACTGGAAGCACGCAGGGAAGGTGGTACCTTGAAATACTATCAGACGGCAAAATCCATTTTGGAACAATAGGTGGCTTCTCAAGAGCGCCTTTGACCTGACACAGAACTGAACCTTTAACCACTAAATTGGGAGATTTGGTCAGGGCTAAAGGTGAAGCTGAGGCACTTGAGACCTGCACGGTTTGGGAAATTATCTAATTAGGACTTTTCAGCAGTGACGTCACAAGGAGTTCCTGATTCCACAGCTGGTTTGTAACTGGCAAGGTTTTTGTGAAGGCTCAAGAGGTCTGAAAGGTCAGCTGGTCCCTGAAAGCTGGTCTGTTCTTTCCTCTATTGTGTTCTGTGCTCCCTGCTTTGGGACCCCTAAGATGCCAGCAGCAACTAAAACAAACCAAAAAAATAGTTTATTTATCTTTTTTGCCTAGTACACTGCTAGGAAGAAACATTTCCAGACTATGACAATTGTCAATTGTAGGAGAGGAAGTTCAAACATAATCAAAACCACTGATGCATCCCAAACTCCCCAGGCCACAGCTGTTGGCTGAATGGGATTGCTCCTGGCCTCACAGGCATGAACCTGGCTGGTGTCACGGCACTGAGCAGGGTCCCCTTTGAGGTGGTCTGAAGATGCCTCCAGCTGGTGCAGAGGTTATTATCCCTGCTGTGGCTTGCAGGAATGAATAAGGACAAATGAATGATAAATGCCATGTAATGTGCCTGTTTAAGCTCTAAGTATCATACCAGCCATCAGCCTTCTCAGCACTGTAATCAATCCATCCTCCTCTGCTGGAGAGCTGCAGGGCCCCAGTGTCAACTGGCTTTCTCTCCTGCACCTCTCTCACACAGACCCCTACAACCACACTGAGGGGTGTAGGTCTCTGTATCAAAAGCATCTCATCGTCAGTTTTTCCAGTCTTTACTGAAAGAAACACTCTTCTGCAGCTAACTGTTTCTTGGCCTCTATCTCAGACTGCTGAATCTTCTTTCCTGAAGTGCTTATTGTCACTCAACCTGAGGACCTACAAAGCACAGGTCCATTAGGAGACTGCAGAGAAAAGGTATGTGACAACTCATCCCAGGTTGAGTTAAAATTACAATAATGTGTAGTTGGAAAGGCCATCTGAGTTGTTATTTAGAGGCCTGATTTGCTGAGGGACCATGAACAACCAAGAAGAGAATGCCCTGTCAGAGAATCCTTAAGCCTAAAATTTTTGGACAGAAGACGCAGGCTGGTTTTAGAAATCTCATTTCCCCTCTCTTGTCTTTCTATTTGGTCTGTTCCCAGTATTTTATGTCCTCCCTTCACCTCTCTTTTTTAGCGCTTTTGCAGCATTAGAGGCAAATGTGGAGTAAATGTTTCTTTGTACGTTCTGCAGAGAAGGACTACTTTGTTCTTCCTCTGCCTTCATGGGCCTGGGATCTCTGGTAACATGCTGTCTGCTCCCCATGACTAACACACTTTGGAAGGAACAACACGCCATCTCAAATGACTTTTTCCACAGTGGAAATGCCTGGATCTGTAACCCTGTAACTCGAAAACAGGCAGCTTGAGTATCCTTCTGAGGCCAGACCCAGTGTTCAGTAAAGCAAGTTTTATTAAGGGTGCAAATTTCTGTCTGAAATTCAGCCAGTTCAGAGAAGAGGCATCCAAGGCTGTGGCTTTCATGTGCAATGAAGCATGGCACAGATCCCCCCCAGCCTGCCTCAGTCCCTGGCAGTGGGCACACGTGCAATGCAGCATGGGGCCAGGACAGAGAAGCAGAGCAGTGTCTCTGCAGTGTTGCTCCAGGCCATCATGGCCATGCTCCTTCCATGTCCAGCATTCATTTGTGCAGACCCAGCTTCTGCCTCTTCGTGCTCAAACACACTCTCCTGGCCTGCTTACACAGACACCATTCATAAGAATGATGTGATAAAATGATAGTGACCCTCAGGTTTGGGAATAAAACCAAACAAAGAAACCCTGTTATCTTTAGCTGATCCTCAGCACGCCTACCCATTTGAAGTCCGAGCTTCCTCGGTCCCATATGTGAAAGTTTGGGCCCCATCACACAGACTGTCATCATAACCAACTGTCCCAAGCCTTGATGAAGAGGGCTTGAAGAATGAGCCCAGCGTGGGAATGTGCCTGCCTTTGGGTGACTGGGGAAAGCAGGAAAAAACAGCATATTCAAGGACAAGCCCCTTCTTTTCCAAAAGAAACAGCTCTGTGGCAGCTCAGACAACATTTGAAGAGGACATGTGTGTGTGTGTGTGTGTGTACAGGTATATATCCACATAAACACCCTCATCAGACCAATCATACCCATCACTCTGTGTGTCTGATTCCCAGTCAAACTGGGGAAGCAAATACAAGCTAGCCTAGATGACTTAAGAAAGTGCTTTGTGCAGGGCAGTCTCGTTCCAGCAAGGTTCATACTGTCGGATTATGTCCTTGTTGCACGCCCTAAGACGCATAACCACGTCTCTGTTCCTGCATGCTGTATCCCTATCACCTGAAGCATCCTCATCCTGTATCTCCTTCCTCAAAGGTCAGCAAAGTGGTGATATTCTCTTCACAGCACCAAGTACTAATCATGCAGGCTCAGAAAGGGAATAAGACTGGAGAAAACTGGTTTACATCTCCCTTTCATTCCCCTTCCTGTCTCTCCTTTCTTCCGTTCTTCCCCAGAAATTGTCAATCCTTCACTTTCCAACCCAAAAGCAATCAAGCTGAAGCAAGATAGTGGGGTGCAGAGGGTGATCTGAGTCAACAATTTCGGTTCCTGTTGGGTGTTCTCATGACATTTCAAAAGACTGCAATCCTAATGAAAACCACACAAGCTCCTGAAATTAAGTTAACTGCTTTTGTGAAAATGCAGGGGTGGGAGGATGGAGGGAGGGGAGAGGGGGAGTGAGAGGAAAGAAAAAGGGAAAGAAAGGAAAATGGGAAAATTAAAGAAAAATCCCTTTCAGGTTGTATTCATGCATGTAAAGACCGTATTGTTTATAAAGCCTTATTCTGCCCTGTAAACAAACACATTTGCAGTTACTGCAGAGCAGAAAAACTACAAAGATTTTCTATTAGACTATTTTTGCCTTAAGAAACCAAAGTAAAATAATTCAGACAGCTTTTTTTTTTTTTTTTTCGTGCAAGATATCACCCTTGGGGTTTTTTTCCATATCTCTTTTTGTATTATTTTGTCCATTAATGGATCAGCATGTTGAAAAACCTTCCCTCTTCCTAATAATAAGGTTTCCTGAACAGAACAAATCCCGTACTTTTTCTGAATGTTGCCGACTTAGAACATGACTTCTTCCTGTGTCTATACAGAGCTGAGCACAAAAGAGCTCCAAATCTTGCTGCACTACTGATTATCCTAATGCAAACTGAAGTAAAATAAAGCACTTACAGTTCTAAAGGGAAGTAGCTCGGGGGTCCCAAAATCTAGAGCTTAAAAATAATTATACAGAGAGAGCAAAAAAGACTGTAGAATCCCTAGCCAGCCCCCAGTGGAAAGAATATATATTGCTTAGATCCCAGAAGAAAGGTTGTTTTTGTTTTATTATTGTTGAAAAAAAAAGTATAAGGAGCACATCCATCAAGAAAATAGATATATAGCTAAGCCTTTGCCTGTCAGAATCCAAGAAGCATCTGGACTGTGCTCTTAGTTATATGGTTTAGTGTTTGGTAGTCCTGAAAAGAGCAGAGATGGGCTTGATGATCCTTAAGGGTCCCTTGAGATATTCTTGATTGAGATATTCTTGCTTGAGATATTCTATAATTCTATGATTGCAACATTTCTTGGCCTATTTTTAAAAGAAATGTTCTTCAGTGATTTTCTCAAGCCATAGAGCATGTGTAAAATGAACATCCAAAGCAACACGAGCAAAAAGTTCATGGCTTAGTGTTACCCATTTCAGCAGCCCAGCTGGCCAGATGTCAACCCATCAGTTGAAGTTGGGCTTGTTAGCCGTTTAGTCACTTGGGCAAGCACCTTCCTTGGTGCAAGCAAGTATACTCACCCTTCCATATCTCCAGAAATTTTAAAATTTCATTCCTGAGTCCTGTTGCTTGGTCTCCTGCTAAAGCAGTGGGGATATATTCTGGGAACTGAAAGCTTGGTGATCAACCCTTGCCAGCATATCAAGGAATAGTTAAAACCAAGTTTTTCTGGCTCTGATGATGGCCGGACAAGAGAAGCCAGAATTAAAAATCAAATTGACCCTTGGCTTTCCATGCCTCTCTGTTGGGTAGGTTTTTCTATGACCACTCCCAAAGTAACCTTTTGCTTCTTCCATGGTTTGTCAAGGATCATATTTTGAGCCCTCATCAGATTTTCCGTTCTCTGACTCTCCTTCAAGTGTTCACCCCTCAGGTTCCTGTTGAAAAAAGCTTGGACTTTGGTGGAGTACAGACCAGTGTGGAAGCCCCCACCTTAAAGAAGGTTTGGATACCGGTGATGATTTCAGACATAGAATGGGCTCAGTAAATCCACTGGTGTCAGTAGATTTGCTTAGAGTACAGGACCATGGCCTGGCCCTTTCTGAGTCACCTTGTGGTTCAGATAACCATTGACAAGTGAATTGGAAAAAGCCTCGTCATGCTCTTGTTTTCTAACCAACTCAGAGAAAACAAAAGGTTTTAACAGGATGACAGGAGACCTCTGGCAGGATTTTTGTTGCATTTCTCATAATTTCTGGTGTATACAACAGGGGAAAATCTCTCATTCCTGGTTGTGATGAGCTTCATATATTGTGAAATCCTCCAGAGTTTCAACATAAGAATGTGGCAATTTCTAGCAGTGCAGAGCTTAAACTCATGGGCCTGAACCACAACGTCAAGAAAGCTGAAACTTAGCATTGCCTCTAATTGTATGGGGATCGTTATATACATTTTCTTATAATCAGAGTTATCCACTCCAATGCCAAGATGAACAGGGAACACAAAGTCATTAAACACACTCAAAAGTAACCAAAGTTCACCAGAAACAGCTTCCGACTATGGACCTCACCCAGAACCCAAGATGCAGAGGCCTTGGGTAGATGTGTTTTCAAGACGTTTTTTCGAACAAAGAAGTTGAAAGAAAATATGTCACCTTGAGGATGGAAACTTCAAAACAGTCGTTTTCTCTCTTTCCATCTCTCCCTCCTTCTGTCTTCACCAGTATCCTCAGGCAGCTGGAAGAACCACCAGGGTGATCTCAGTGGTAAACAACGTCCAACATGTTTTTCCCCGCTTTTGATAATGAGCTGGTTTCATCAAAGCTTGGCCCATTTGGAGAGGCTCATGGGGAGTTCAGACTCACAAGGCTTCCTCCTTTGCAATGTGCTTTCAAAAGTTTCCAGGACAATGACATCATGAGAAAAATGCCTGTCTCCTGTTGCCTAGACAAGTTTTGGGAGAGGTGTGCCTCTTTACTCTGCTCTGCTTTGCTTCAAATGGGGAGGTTAGACACAGTAGACTCCATTTTTCAGAAAATTACAGCAGTAGCACAGCTGTTCACAGGTGTCCTTGCACCTTCAAGGCCCTTCAAGAAGCGGCCTGATTTGCAGACACCTCAGATAGCTCACAGCATTCCACTACAGTGCACACATTTCTACAAACCTGATGATGTAAGTGGGAGGTTTTGGATGCTGAGACCTTTTGTTGATCTGACCTGTGGTTACTCTTCCCTGAAGCTGGAGGCTGCAGATCCCCTGTTGGGTGATCCATACAGTAGCTGCTCCTTTTTCCTGACTGCCACTGTTGTTTTCAGGCAGCTCTCACATGTGAGAGAGCTGTGGTGGGTTCATAAGCCAGGTAAAGCTTGCTGCTGGCTCTGTATGGTCAGGACTGGCTTTTTCCATATATGTTACCTTTACAACATTTAATTTCCTATTCTATAACTAATCATTTGTAGTCATGTTGCACCTCTTCTCTTTCCATTTAGTTTTTTGTTTGACTACCCAGATCAGTACTGTATCATCTGTATTTTATCAGCTCACTGTTTATTCCTTTTTGTGGAGGATCCTTTCTGAATACCCTAAACGGTGATCCCAGAAGGATTCTCAAAGGACACTGTGGGTAACCTCCCTCTATTGTGAAAGATGACTATTTCAGCCTATTCTATTTCCCTGTTCCCTTCAACTTGCCATTATTCTAAGAGAGGAGCTTCCCTATTGCCCCAAGAGAGTTTATTTTCGTTAGTCAACCTTTGCAAATGCTCTTTTGAAAATTTGAGTAGTTTAGATCTGCTAGACTGCCTTCCTCCATGTGCTTACTGAATCTTTAAAGAACTCTGTTAGGTTTAGAACTCACTTTCCCACTACTGAAACACATGGCTCATGATATTAGTATTATACTTACGCATACTTATTTCCATTGATTTTTTGTGGAACATTGTGGAATTTGCCTGTAACCTGTCCTAAAGGATGAAGTCACGATTGCCACATTTAGGATTTTACTCAGGGCTGGGGTGTCCCTTAAATCAGCACCTCCATTTCAGTTCATCTCAGACTACAGGGTGAATGCAAGCTCTGCTGCATCCTTCTCCTCACTTCTGATTCTTCTCCTTCTGATACTCCCACTTGAGCGAGCGCCTCCACTTTCTGCAGCATAAGAGCTGGGTCCTGCATGAGAACAGCTTGCCTACAACTAAACACATTGGTCCTGCTGCACCAAGAAGGAGTTGTTTATGGGGCCTGACAATGTAATGTCCCCACAACACTCTCTGCATTTGTCCCCTCTGCATGGGGATGCACAAAATTCCCTCTGAGCTTTCTTCTTTTGCAGCTATTTAAATTCCATTAGCATTTCTACAGACACCACCAACTTTCAACAGGCTGATCAATACTACATCATAGTCCCACTAGTACTAATGGTCCCTAGTGACCCCCCATCTCTCTAGAGTTACAGTAAATAGATGCTCTGTGGTAGGTGTTGATGTGATTAGCTTGTTTCCCTTCTTTGACGTTATGCTTTCTGTAATATAGAGGGCCACCCCCCACAAGCACTATCAGATCTGTCTTCTCAACCCCTGGGTGGTAAATTAATGTTGTCATTCATATTTATCCATGAGTAAGTACTCTGAAATGCAGACAGCTGAGGGGCCCCCAAAGTCAGCCTAGACCATAAGCTCCCCGGGGCAGAGATGGCATCTCTACTGCGTATGTAACCAAGCTGTGCAGCTTTTCAGACTTCACCGTTTCTCCTGGTGAACGGATTCAGCTGAACCGCAACGTTCAAAGATTAAGTGGTGGAATTTTTTCCAGTTCTCCAGGTTTCACTCAGACGTCTTCAACAAAAAGGCTTATGAACCTCTGGGAGCCTTTGGATGAACTTCTGCCAAATTTGCAGATGGTCACTAAAACATAAGCCCAGATAAATTTAACAGAGCTTCTGGGTTTGCAGCTAAAGTTTAAATGTGAGTTCTTTCATCAGAGGCACTCTTAAATCAAACTGGGATCTCTTAAAGCACAGTATCTTAGTGATGATTCTTATCCACATGTGAATTTTGCCATTCAGGTCAACACTCCGTCAAAAGCAAATATCAACATGTGTGGTTCTGCATCCATCTCCCACAGCGCAGTGCTACACTTTGCTAACTTTCTCCAGACCTGAAAAGATTCTCTTTTGCTTGGAGACAGCCACAGCACAGCCTGGCTAGATCACTTTCAAGTGACTCCTTTATCTTTGACAATTGTTTTTTCCTAACAGTCCTTTTCCTCTGGATGAATCTGCTTATACAAAGCCAAAGCTTTGAACATGTTGTATTAGTTAGCAGAAAAATTTAGCATAGCTAAACTATGCCGTAAGGTCTTTTCTACCCCTCTTCTCCACTGCAGAGAGAGAACAAAGGGTCTGCCCCAGGAAAGCAGGAGATGGAAGAGGAAGGACTGGTGTGGCTGACTGTAAGGCTGTAGGCCTGCTCTTCCTATGGATGCACAAGGAAGGAAGGAAGGGAGGAAGGAAGGAAGGAAACCAGGCAGGCAACATCAAACTAGCTGTAAGGGGTGGGATAGTGGGAAGGAATCTGCCTGTGAAACATCTTCATGAAACCTCAAATTCACTGGAATAAAAAGACAAAATGCAAAAACTAGTTAGATGCAAAGTGAGTACTGTCATTAAACTCTTCCCTTTGGCATGAACTGCTATCATTCACAGGTATTTCTCTGGTTTTCAGAAGGTCCAGGGCCTTTCATAGAAGGGGGACAAGATCAGTCACACAGAGATCGTGTGTCTCTCTAAGATATTTGGAAGAAAACATTTCCGCTTTTAGATTCTGTATATGGAGATAAGTGGAGAGGAGGCATCTTGTAAGAAGAGAAAATAATGCCCTGTGTTTACTTCTGCTGAACATAGGAGCACTGACCATCATCGTGTTTTCTAAACCTTCGGTTCAGGAGGGGCTGAACGCATTTTGGGGGAAGCTTCTGTTAAAGTGGCAAAACAAACATGTCGATTCACAGTTCATGCTATGGTGTGTTAAAGTATATTATTAAGCTCAAATTATCTTGAGGACTGCCTGAAACACAGCCCATAGCTGTCTGTCTTGTGACAGTTCTTGTTTCGTAGCAAATTGCCTACAGTGAAAAAGAACATTTATGTCACTATGGCCCAAATAAAGAAGCAAGTGATTCATCAACATCCAAGATTCTAAAAGATGGGGTTGAAGGGCTTGTTAGGTTTTAAATTAAAAAGCAAAAAAAAAAAAAAAAANAAAAAAAAAAAAAAGGAAAGAATGAAGTGGTAGGTTTTGACCAATACTGAAGTCTGTATTCCACAGCAGACAATGTAGAAATGATATCCCAGTATCTGTCTTGTCTTCTACTTCTTGCCTTCCTACTATGCCTTTCCCTCTGCCATCTCAAGAGTCACAACTCATCTTAAAGGTGGATTGCAAAACTGTCCTGTTCATCTGCATTAGGATGTCTTAAACAATGTTGCCAATGTCACGTGAAATTGGCCAAAAGACAGCATGAGACCGGTGCTGAATATTTCAGTTTCATCTCAACTCCCAGGAAGACACAGGTGCAAACCAAAACATGCAAAACCTTTCACCGTCTGGAGCAGAAACTGATCAGTGAAGGCGATTGGGATTGGAAATGATGTTACTGCCCCCACCTCCAGACAGAGAGCAATAATTTTTCTTCCATGAGCAAAATGGAAACAAAGCACCTCTAAAGGTATAAAAGCTCTTACAAAGCCAACAAAGTTATTTCTGTACAAAGTCTACCGGGCAGCATTGCAGCGTTTCCCCTTTATCTGGCTGCTGCCTCCCCATGGTGCATCTGCCTTTCCCCTTACCCTTGTAAACAAGTTATCTCCCACAAGCCAGGGCGTATTTTTCTCCTGTTTTAACCCATGACCTAAAAGCTTGTGATGAAGCTGAATAAGCTTTTTAATGAAGTGATCAGAGGTAAAATAACACAGTAATAATACACCCATCCTACATTATGTGTCTTATCTGAAAAACAATCACCCACATCTTAAGGAAGCTCAAACAGCTGAAAATCCAGCAGATGATAGAAGGTCTGCTCAAAGATGCTGGGCTAAGGTCTGCAGAGGCATCAGCGTGGGAGTGAGGCCCAAAAGTGTGGAAAAAAAGCATTAATGTCTCAAATACCACCAGCTTCTACCTTTTTCCTGGCATCTTCTCTAAAGACATACAGAGGGATGGGTCATCCTATCACAGCGAAGAGCTCCCATTTACCATATTGGGCCCTTTCAGGACTACGTTACTCATCCTCAACTGGCTTGTGCTCTGCTGCCCAAGGCTCAGAGTACCCATCAGAGGCCTCTCAGTACCCATCCTGGTGTGCACACTGCACACCTCGGTGGAGCAGCACATCTGGTTATGTCCTAGGTGCATGCAGGGAAGTAGCTCGATGAGATCCCGCGCTGCAGAGCCGGGCTGATGACAGCCAGCAGTGCTGCGGGTACAGAACCCACAGCTGAACCAAGGTCAGCCATGTCCATGGTCAGAGTGGAGAGGAATAGTCAAAGTTGCTCATTTTCAAGTGCTGGCTTCTGTCCATGTGCAGAAGTGTGTCACAGGCACCACAGCAGGGCAGGAAACATGACCATGGAAATCAATGCAGTGTTTGGAGAACAAAATGTTCTGATGTGTTTGGCTTGTGATCCCTCGTGCCACAATCTGACTCTGTGGCTTTCTTTAGTCAATCAAGGCTGTAAAAAATACATCTGTGTCCTCCCACCACCGAGCAAAGATGTGGCCTCTCCAGCTCAAAGGGAGGGAATTTATGAAATGCCAACATTAAGCAATGCCGTCCATTTGGAACAGTACAAGGCTTGAGCTTCAAGTACCCTGTAGATATATTAATCAGCTCTTTTTAAAAATTAGTATGGCTCCTATTTTCACTTCTTCTTAGGTCTTCTCTGCAGATAAGTGTGATTTGGAGGACACATTGGTGGGATCCTTCCCACCCATTTCGATGCTTGGTTTTATCTACCCGCTTCTAAAGTGGAGATTTAATGTTCATAATAAGAATATCCAGATGGCACTAAGGTAATTAACAATAAGGAACAGCATGCCCAAGACAGGCCAAATTCCAGCTGCCTGAGGTCTGGAGAAAAAAGAAATCTCTTAGAAAATTAGCCCAAAAATTGTCCATAAATTATATTTTCCCAGTTTCTTAAGAAGCAGTAGGCAACAGCCACCACCCAGTTTGCTCATCGAGCTAGTTCATCAGATCTAGCACAAGGATTTCTACAGTCAAATAAAACAGGCAAACAAGTAGAAGCAGCTCAGGACCCTGCGAAAAGCCAAAGGCAGGCACCCCACTTCACTCTGATATTTATCGTTGCCTCTGGGAGGCACTGAGTGTCAGCTTGAGGACTTTCATTGCAGGGGAAATTCAAGATCAGATCTTTGGAATGGTGCAAGAAGGATAATTAGTGTCCCCTGAATTTATTAAGGAATATTCATAAGGACAAAAGGCACAGAAATCAAACTGTGCCTGAATTGCGATTGAGCTTTTCCACTTTCTGCTCCGTATTTCATCACCCAGCCTTCCTTCCTGCTCCCATTCACCTTCTTTATTGCATTTATCATCTTTGCTTTCCAGCCAACATATCCCCTCTAGGGATGGTCTGCTGGCTGCTCTTCCCACCCCGTCAGTCCCAGGCTCTTCCTGGGTTGCCATCCCAGTGCCTGTGCTCTCATGCCCTATGCTGAGCACAGAGAGCTTAGGGCCGTCATTTCTGCAGGTGACAGCATTGCCCTGGCTCTGCACCACACTTGGAAGATGCTGACGTGGCCTCTGAGGCCTGGCAGCACATCACAGGCCTCTCTGCTGACAGCCATGGAGAAGCAGAGGTGGCCCTGCCACCCTGCATCTGCTTCCCATGACGCATTCAATTCCTGCTTCAGGAGGGGATTTGAACAGAGGGTGATTGATTGTTGATTCGTTGAGCTTTGCAGTAATACACAGCATCCTTGGCCATTATCTTCCTTCAACAATTATCTGTCTGATTTTATTGTCTCAAGAATAGGTAATTAACAATTATACTGCAGGAGGTACTAGAAGCAAAAAGCTGAAGTTGGTCTGAATGTGGTTATTTGGTTTGTCTGTTGCAAAAAAAAAAGTATTTTCACTAAAATATGTTGCAATTTTATATTTTAATGTTTTCATAGGAATGTAAGAATTGCCATCCAGAGCAGCCTGAAGTCCTGTCACCATCTTGGATCCTGTCCTGGATCCAAAAATGATAGGTACTTCGGGAGGTATGCTAAATGTCGTGTCAGATACATTCCTCAGATCTTCAGATGAAGAAATTATCTCAGGCTCCAAAGCCTCTAAAGTCTAATGTCTCAGCCACAAAAGGATCATTATTGATGATCATGATAATGCATTTCCTTTAATGGTGTCCCTTTAATGTATGACAGGAACCACCTAAAATATCGGTGAGTCTGTTGGAACATCACAAGTTAAAGCAAGACCCTAACACTGGTTATTTTTCCTTTAGCTTTAGGATTTAATTTCAGCTGTCTACTTTAGGTACTTGATGATGTTCTTTCCAAAATACTTATTTTGAAATTTTAAAAAAAATAAAATCAAAAATGAGAATAAAGTCTAATAAGAACCCTTCCAAATAGGATTATTAAGTGGATTTCATGTGCTTAGCTACCTTGAATTGATCCAATGCTACTGCAGAAGGGGCACTCTGCCAATGGTAGTCTTCATGTTTCTCTGGGGAGCGCGGTGTGGAGAGCAGGTGCCCTGCACAGGGAAGCGGCAGTGCCTGTTTCGGCAAGGCTGCACTGCTCCTCTGAGTGCAGCTTGGGATGGCCCCTTTTGGGATGGCCTCCACCCCGGCCCCTGCCTGCCAGCTCTGCCCCGGCAGGCTGCCATGCGTGTGAGGATGCACAGCAGGCTCCCTCTGGTCCCTCACTCACAGGGGAAAGGCCGATGTGCTGGAGCAAGCTCAAGGATTTCATGGCCTCTTTGGGTGGTGGCTATCAGCTTCAAGGACCTTCTCAATGCAGCTGGAAAATGCACCAATTTTATGTGGGTTCTGATCGAAAGATGAATTTCCCAACTCTGTCCCTGGAGGAGTGAAATGTGTCAGTCCAGAAAAACAGAGCCCTACCACTGCCACGCTGGAGATGTCCTCTGAAGAGGCAGTTTGTTCAGGTTGGAAACACCACATAAACCTACAGAGCGCAACCTGCAGCCTCTACAGGTCACAGTACCTGCTGGCCAGACAAATTTAGCCTCTGCTGATCAGTCTTTTAATATTCAAGACTTCACCCTCCTCTTATATGCTCAGATATTACTTTACATCCCTTCCTTTCATCGGCAGGGAATCATCACCCCACCTGAAGGGGTCAAAACCTCCTGCATGCTCCCTGTCCCCAAGGGGCGCGTTGCTCAGGAGGGAGTGCTGGGGACACTGGTCTCACCCAGCTGTCCTCAGGATCCCATCTCAGCAGTGAGTTTTGCTATGGGTAGGTGAGATGGTGATGGGGGTGCTGTTAAGCAAGGACTTAAGCATTCTCAGACCTGAGGGCTCGCACTAGTCCCCACCATTTTTTATTCTGCTCCCCATCCCCAAAGAACAAACCTAATTTTAACCTGGACTGTTCCTGGTTTTGCCAGACAGCAGTCAGCAAGGCACTAAAAGGCACTCACCTTACACTGGAGACTCTAGCCTAGCTACTTCTCCCAAGCCTCCAAGAAGGCCATATGGATTTATACGAGACCAGGGAAATAATGTGACTTTCACATTTAAAAGTTTGTCTTCTCTGTTGGAAAATACTGGTGCTTTCCATCATGTCAGGACACTGTAGTTACACCCCCATGCCCCTTTTCCATATGTGGAACAAGGACATTCAGTCTTGCTCTGCTGTGGTCAGTGTGCAGATGAAGAGGTCAAAGCAGGAAGCTCTGAGAAATGCCAATACCTGACCAGGGGAGAATGATTATTCACTAGCATGAGGAATAAGTTTCACATGGTCAAACTCCAGGAAGAATTTTATTTAGAGGAGTGAATTCTAGGTCTGAGTAAGTCAGGGCAGACCATTTAGCTCGGTACTAACACTGCACTACTGAGGAGTTTGGTTTTTTCCTAAATTCAAGTGCCAAGCTGAAATTTGGGCTAGGTTTGAATTGATGGCTTGGCATCAAGCTAAAATTTTAAGTTTTGAGGGAACAACGGAAAAAATGCCTGTCTTTTGTTTTGTTCCAGCTCCAAGTGCTTCCTCCAACTCAAAGTGATTGGAAACTCTTTAATTTTTTCTCTCACTTTCATTTTTACCTTGTGTTTTTTTTTGTTAAACTGGATTAGTTTTGCACTTCTAAAATGTTTCGTACTGTTGCTAACAAAAAAAAAAAAAAAAAGGCCTCTGCATAAGACCCTTTTCTCTATGATTTACCATTTTCCAGGTTCTCTCCACTAAAAACAGCACATGCCATTTTGCCTGATACAACAGCAGACAATCTCTGTTTGTCAAACAATTCCTGTTTGTTAGAAGAGCAGGATGCCCTTCTGGTGTAAGGCACGTCTGACCTGATACCTCTATGAGATCATTGAGCCAGGAGAGCACCAAAGCAGCTGGCAACACCTTTAGGACTAAGAGGGCAATGCAAAGAAGCCAGAATGTTTAATCAGTTTAATTCACTGCTGCCTGCAAGGATGGCACAAGGCAAGGCAAAGATGGTGTTTAAACAACTGCCTATACCTGTTGTAAATAGTCAGTTCTTTTTTCTCCAGTGCCTTATACCCACTGTGTGTCTCTGTTTGCCCCAGCCTTTTCCTGAGCTGAAGCCGAGGGATTTTTCCATGTCCCCAAGGAGTGTGTTAGAAAAGCAGTGTTTATGTTAAGGGACTTCATTAACATTACCAGTCAGGCTGTAGTACCCAGAGACCATCACAGCGAAAACGAGACCTTGTTCCTTTGCGTCATTGGCCCAAGCAACCACCAGGCTGAAACCTAACCCTGGCTGCTTGCCTTCAGGGGAAAAAATAAGAAGGGTAAAGTAAACAAGGCCCCTGTTCAGCTTTCCTGAGCCTAGATGAGAATTGCCTGCAATTATATATCAAAACTCGGAGCTGACTCTGAGCAGGCTCAGCTCTGCTCCTCTGCAGCCACAACCATGGGAAGAAAATCCATGCCCGCAGCTTGCAGCTGCTCTGACCAGCCACCTCTACCCCGAGCCACGAATCCAGGAAACTCTTAAGTACATGCTTAAATCTACCATTCCTCAGTACAGCACTGATTTGATACCAGTGGGGCTTAAAAGCAAGCATGAGGTTACAGGCTTTCCTGAACATGCTTGCTTTACCAAGCCTGGTTTTCAGACATTCATTATTTTATCCTGATGACAGCTGAGGTTTGGGGTTTTTAGGCTGCCGAGCTAAATGCCCCCACTCTCCTCTCCCTCATGGCAAGCTCAGCCATGCCGTCCCCACGGCATGCCTGCCCCTGCCAGGCCATCCCACTCAGCGAGCTCCATCACATCTCCTGCTCCTGCAGCTGACCCCACTCCTCCCGCAGCACCAGCTGCTCAGCTGCCTCCGCTCTGGTGAGCATTCCTGGGGGTCATGAATGGCCACTCGCCTGCAGCTAAAACCCCCCAAGTACCAGGTGCCTGTGCACCAGGATTCCCTGCGTCAACTCATGCCCTCACATCCCCTTCAGTCCCGCTGGCAGAGAACTAGGGCTCTCACTGCCTCCCCAGCCTGTCCCTCTCAGCAGGTATAGGGCCCTAAAAACACACATCTAGGGCCCTAGAGTCCTTCCTCTGCTAATGCAGCCTATTTTCTAACCTGTTCCTCATTCTTGGGAAAACACAATTGGTTTCCACCTTCCCTGCGAGCTTTAAAATTCCCCCACCTCTCAACAAATCAACTGCATGGAACCAGAGGAAGGGTGTCAAGTAAAACCAGTCCTGCCCTCATCTTGTAGCCTCTGACATTGTCTTATGTGAGTATAAAGAAATTCTCCAAACAGACTTGCAGAATCTAGAGATAGTTGTGCTGAGTGGATTTTGCATAATTGACAGGAAAACTTAAGCTTTGGATTTGAAGTGACAGCTGAAGCAATACAGCCTTATCTTACCATTAATTTCCTCTCCTTTCCCATACTGTGTAAGCTAACTAGGCTTCTGACCAGACAGCATTCCACGTGTCTCTTCTCTTCTCTTCTCTTCTCTTCTCTTCTCTTCTCTTCTCTTCTCTTCTCTTCTCTTCTCTTCTCTTCTCTTCTCTTCTCTTCTCTTCTCTTCTCACAATTCATGATGATGCATTTAATTAATAGTAAATGTGCATAGAAGTTTTCTGGGCAGCCATATGACAGCCACATTAACACCATATGAGCCCAAAATTGTTTATTGTTATTATAGTAAATACCAAAGTGAATTAAGAATGATTGATCGGATGCTTATTGTGACTTGACCAAATATATACATACTTAATAATAGGATATTTCGAAAGAAGAAATGCTGGCAGAAGAGAAATTCAAATATATATGCTTTTTTCTTGTTTGTTTGTTTAAAAAAAAGTCTAATTAGCTGAGCTGTGTGGCCATATTTAAAAGAAACAAAAGCATTCACTATGTTTAATACCGCTACGCTAACCCAAGGTGACACCTACAGAAATAACTTGGAAGTGTCACTTGACAATCAATCAATTCCTTATGGTCACAAACTCATTTTAAAAACCGTAGCACCAAAAGAGCTTAATTAATTAAAAAATTAATAGGGCATTTAAAATCCCACGGAAAGACAGAATTGTGTCGGGCTGGGAGGAAGGCAGGAGCAGGAGGGCCCTGCCCGGTATCCCTGTGCTCTCTGCAGGGAAGCGCACGGAGGTCGGGGCGTCCCCCACGGGGAGTGCCCCTGCACTGCGCTCACCCAGGGAAACAAAAAAAGCAGGAACCCTTATTGAAAAGATTATCTTTCCCATCAATAATCCCCCTCTAAGAGTTCTTTATTAGTAAACCCCGTGGCAAAACCTGACATATTTACAGCTTGCAGTAAACTTTATGTATCTGAAACAATATTAATAATAAGGAGCCAGTGACCAGAGCAAATCATTCCGGCCTGCAAAAATGATCAAGTGAAAGCTTAATTGTACTGAAAAGAGAGAGCCTTGACAAGTTGAAAATCCTTCCCACACACCCTTTCCAAAAAGCAAACTTTACTAAGATGAAAAAAGTGTGTTGGAGGATTGGAAACATAAGAATACATATTTAAAAAAAAAAAAAAAAAAAGCCCAAGTCTGATATCACAGGCTGAGCTGAGACAGAAACCTGATCTTTTACATGGAATGGGCAACATTTGGGTCTGTTTTATGTGAATTGCTCCAAGCTGTTTTGGTTAGAAATGTATAGATTTTAAGGTAAGGAGTACCGTATAGGCAGTGCAGGTCATTCCCAGTGTTGGAAGACGTTCCCCATTACTTTTCAGCTGACAAAGGTAGGGTCCAAACTTTTCTTTCTTTGCTGAGTAACTTATTCACTTTATCGCTGAGCTGGATTTGGCAAGAGACACACTTGTATTTTGCTGCCTGATTGTGCTTTCAATACTCTCATTCCCTCTCTCCCTCCCTTCCAAGGATTATCTTATTTTAGTCACCAACCTGCAGAAATTTTTATTTTCCTTGTTTCTTCTAATGCTAAAAAAAAAAAAAAAAGTTATTTCTCAGTATTCTACAAACTTGTCTCTGCTGGTGAAAATGGGAAAAATTATGCTGTTTAGAACAGTATTTTGGAGAGTATAAATCTGAAGAGCTCCCACTGTTTTTCAAGTAGGCTTTGTTTCTTATTAGACAGATTTTATGTGTTCTTATAATGACTTTTTTTCACTAAAAATATTGAAAAATACCTTCGCATTTTGCCAGTCAAAAATATTTCATTGCCTTTATTTTACTTGACATAATAGCTTGCAAGTATCTTTATGTTGACTAAAGAAGAGAACTATTCATGGTTTGGAAAAGGCAACTAGAAATGCCAAACACAGCATAAGAATTTTTGTAAGAATTCTAACAGCTTCCAGGATGTTTTCTAAAGTCTGTTTCTGCTACAAAAAAAAAAAAAAAAAATCAAACTTAGTTCCACTTTTACTCTTTTAATTATTTAAAACTATATTTTGACAGCATCGCATTTCTTATACATGCATGTTAAAACAAGGGGGACAAATATTGCAATTTGTTTTTGAATGCCTCATATGTGCCATTTGTTGATTTAAAATTTACCACTGAAAAATATAACAAAAAAGCTGTAAAACACCCTTTAATATGTTACATATTTAAGTGGTGCTTACTTGTCACATTTTGGCTAATACTTCCGTAGCCTTTTAAAATGAAAATAAAATATCTTGACCATGATGTTGTAATTATGCGCAGCGCGTTCGTTCCCTCTCCAGAATGACTCCCTGCTTTATTCTTCTCTGATAATCACACAGCAATAGCTCTCCTACGTGGCAATCTATTTTTCTGTCTTGTACGTATTTCTGTTCCCAGAAGAGTTTGCACTTGTAGAGCAGCGTGTCCAGACACCGAGCTGCAAACACAGATTTCTCTGTCCCCACATATGTATGCACATAGATGGATGGGCAGCGGGTGTCGTTCAGTTTTACAAAGGAAAGAAGAAAATCCTACAGGAACCCGCTCCATTATTTCCTGCCTTCGAGCCGTACCGGTTTACTGTCAGGGCTTGTGTGTTTGGCACACAAGTTTCCTCTGAGTTTGTCCTTTAGATTTTTATCTGCTTAAAACATGGAGCTTTCCTCCTTAGAGCATGGGGTCAGACCTTATTTGTTTGTTCGCTTTGTGTCATCAGTTGTCACAAGCCACATTTTCACTGAATTCATTTTGCTGCTGTACAATGGTTATAAATGAAGTGAGGGGTGGGAGGGTGACTGCTGGGTGACTTGTTTTTTCCTCAACTATCTTCATAAAAATAGACAGAGATTTCATGAAAAGAATGAGGGAATCATTTTGTTTGAAAAAAAAAATAATGCAAGCAGCAGAGATGTGTTGCCTACTGCCCTCAAGAAATTACTAGAAGAGACTTGAGGAAAACATCAGGTATTTTTGCCTTGTGATTTTCTTTAATTTATTTTCGCTGTCTATTATTATGTAGAGATACATCTGTCCATAAATAGATTTCATTACTTGCTTTCCAAATATAGCTCTGCTAATTAAATCAACCTCAGAAAAGAAATATTTTCTCATCACATCTTCCGCTTAATTGCCTCAAACTTGGAATTTAAAATTGTTTTAATTTCAGTACACTGGGAAGACTCATATTTAAAAAGAATAAAGTAGCTTTAATCTCTAAACTTGTAGTGATTTTCCTTTAGCCCGTTAAACTTTCTAATAATCTTGACTTGCCCGTTTGGAAATTTTAAAGACAATACCACTATAAACACAGCTCTTTCTGTATTACCAGGTACATGCACACATATGTATATATATATATTCCAAAGGCAGGTTATAAACTGCCCCAAGTTGGCAGCTGTCGGGAAGGTTATTTGTGGAGCGAGCGCTTTAGCCTAGGGACGTAGTGGGCTCTTAATAATAAGCGAGGGGGGAAAAAATTTAATGTTTTCTTTAAATTAAGACTCAAACAGAATTGCTTTAATGAATATCGGAGGAACTCACAGGCTTCAGTTTGCTCCTACTCTAGCAAAATTTCCTTTGTGGTTTTCACTGTAAGATCAAAAGGAGCCAATTAGCTTTTCTATAAGGTAAACAAACGGGGAACTAGAAATATCCCCGCGAATGATCCGACTGGCAGGGTCCAGCCTTTTGTTGTTTTCCCTTTATTTTTGGTGCCATTTCCCGCATTGCCAGGGCAGGGGCAGAGGGGGTGCCCCCCGTGCTGGGCTCTGAGGGGACCTAAGCAGGGGCTGGGGAGGCAGCTCAGCCCTGTGGGACCCAGGAGGGCAGCCAGGGAAAGGCTGACAGCACCCACGCACAGGAGCCCAGGGCTGGACCAAAGATTGCCCTGGGTGCACTGCAGCTTTTGAGATGCAAGATGTTTCTCAGCACTGAGGAGGATATTGTAAACTGAGACCACCATATAATGGGGGAATGAGAGCATTTCCTCAGCCTCACAAACTGCAGTGCCTTCTCCACTGCTGGCTTCAACAGGGTGCTGCGCAGCCTGAAAAGTCCCGCGCAGGCGTAGGAACCCATCGGGCTGAGGGACACATTGGGCTGAGGGACCCAGGCACAGCTTGGCCATGCTGCATGTCCCAGGGACAGACAAGAGGGCACACACTGGGGTTGCTCTGGAGAAATCTGGGGTGGGAGAGAAGCAATAAGTTCACACATAGACACAGAGACAGGAGCAGTGGCCAGGGAAGGAGAAACAGAATGAACAAGAAAAACTTTCAGCTAAACCCTCTTCAGTTTTCTTCTCACAGTGTGAAAAAAAACCAAACCGAAACAGCACAAAAATATGCAGGTCCTCACTCCCACCTTGCACATAACCAAGAAACCTGCTCTTTTTAACTTTTCCCTTGCTGGATGTTTGCTTGGCTCCCTAACACAGCCGCCCTTGCCCAGTTAGCCATGGAACAGCTGCATTGCTCTCCCAGTGAGAAAATAGAGCCCTCAGGATTGCACCTCTCCGCTGGGAGTGCCCCACCGATCCTCCAAACTAGCCCCATCATCCCCACCATCACCCAGACAGGAGAGCCCGGACGGCTCCCTGCACCTCAGCAAAGTCACTCTGGTTTTAGGGAGAACTAGCTGTATTTATAAATGCAGATAATGAAATAAAATCACCTACCCTTGGAAAAAAAAAATAGGCTCTCTGGAGCTCCAGTTATGTTGGCTTGAAGTGGCCATCTTATCTTTGAGAGAGCCACTGAAATCGAGTGCACCACAGGCAGGGCAGAAGAATGCTCATTTTTTACTCATTTTCTGATTTTCCGCAGGAAAGTGGATAATTCAGGAAGGTGTCAGGCCATGCTGATGCTCGTGCTTTGCCTCCGAGGTATCTCTGTCTGAATTAACTGAAGTACCTCTGATCCACACCACCTCAGGGTGTGGGGCCCAGAGGTGCTGCTTTGGAAACAGCGGGGCTGTGCCTCCAGCCCCCCAGCCCCAGCAGTACCACTGCGTAGGGGAGCAGCTGTCACATCAGCCATCAAAATATCAGGGTGCAGAAGCCCCCAGAAGTTTCAGTGTCTTGCCTTTAGCCATGGGGTCAGGGAGCCTGAGTTTGCAAGGCCAAGCAGGTCTTAGTCACCCATGCAGTGTGAAGTTCATCAGCATTAATTGCTTTGCAGGGTCGGATCTAGAGGCAGGAGCAAACTCAGCGGTAGTGACACCAAACTCTTTATGGCTCTTGGGACAGGTGCTGCAGCCACCAGCACCATGGAAATACTGCAGATTGACAGGCTGAAAGATGCCAGGATGCAGATGTGAGTCACATACTTTATCACCGTAAAAATATCTCGAAATACTTCCAAACCTCTGAATAACAGAGAAATGCAGCCAGGTCTGGGAGGGAGGGCAGCAGATAGCAAACCGGAACATTACAGAGTCATGGCAGGAAGGAAGGAAGGATTTGGCAGGCTCCCACTCACACCAAAAGGCATCCACGGTGTTTGATGTCTATGCAAAAATATCTCCTCCCTCCCAACAGCACCAAAGAACTGCAAAGCCGTCTCACCTGCATGCCCACCCTCAGCAGTCCCAGCCCCAGGTCTCTCCCCGAGTGCCTGGGAGCAGAAAGGCACATCTGCACTCCCGCCAGCCATGGGGTTTGCTGGCTCTCCTTTCAGTGCCACGGCCCCGCTGGAGATATGCAGAGAGGAAAGTGCTGTTCCAAGGGTTCTCCTCATGCTGCCGCAGGCTGGCTCCTACACAGGCCACTGAGGAGCACAGAGAGTTTCTGCCCCTGGAAAGTGTGCAGGGGTGACCTGAGCAGGGTTCTCCACATCCATGGGGCAAAGCATCCCACTGCCTTTGTGCACTGAATAATTTGAGGGGAGGAGGTAGCAGAGTGATGACTGCAACTGCATGAATAGATTGTTATTTTAACCCTCAAATGGGTTTAATTACTGTTCCAAGGGGCAGCTAACAGCTTCTTGGGTTTTTTAGAACAGGCTTTCCTCGTCATGTCACCAATACATGAAATTAAGAATTTCTCTGCCCCCACTCCCAACCCCCACATCTTCCTGCCAGATCCCTTTGGTGGGGAAGGAGAGTTAGCAATATTCACAGATCCCAGTCATTAGGCCTTTCCTGCATAATTTCTAAAATGCACTAAGAGAAAAGTGGGGGGTGGGGGGGCAAAGAAAAACTCCTTTATTGTGCTAAGGCTCATAAATTCACTGCAGGATGATTTATAGAAGCAGAGCGTAGCACCTAACTCAAGTCAATGCAAGAGGTTAATATGAAAGGTTAAGGAACTCGGTTCTGGCTGATTTATGGTTGGACTGTCGGCTTTTATCCTGACCACAGCTCTGCAACTGTAGCTTGGGACTCTACAAAGCACAAGAGGGGGTGGTGGTGTTAAAAAAATAATGTGTATTTAGACATTATCCCTGCCCATAAAATAAAGACCCCAAAATTCTTAAATGACCAAGGAGTTCTCGTATCACCACACGCCACTGCAAAAGCATAGCACCTCCACTCTTCCATTCCCAGGCTCCCAGACCAGAGGGGATTACTGTGATCATCTTGTTTGCTTCCTGTATTACACAGGCAATAGGTTTTCCCCCGAAAGCTGGGTTAAAGCATGTCTTTCTGAAAGTTGTCCAAGCTTAAAATTCTCAAGTGCCAGGAAGCTACGGGACAGAGCCCAGGGTAGGCAGAGGTGCCTTTGGTGACAATAAAATGATACCTTGCTCCAAGGACGAACTTGCTTGACTCCAGAATCCAGCCACTGCATCAGAAAAAGAACTTTTGCTTGCAGGATGGAAAAGCCCCATATATGTGGATATTTCTGTTTGCAAGTGCACACAGCCAGTGATCTCCCAATATTTTCTCTCCAATAAGATGACTGGATTATGCTCTACACAGCCTACTTCTATGAAATTTATTATATTGACTTGCTAAACATCTTTTCAACTTCCTCCATCACTTGTCCAGAAAGAGGAGAGCAGAACTGGGTGCAACATTCGAGTAGCAGCCTTACCAAGTGTCATACAAGCCCTGCTCCCAGAAATATGCATTTCTACTGGTGTCACACTGGCAGTATTTTCATTAAAATACATGAACAAATTTGTTTTCAGCTTATAAAGTTCCATCTTAATTCCACATACTAGAAGTTTTTAATCTGGCAGTATTAAGACAGGCGTTGTCAAGGAATATGAGTATATGGATTTAATGTAAGTTGGTTTTACCAAGCAGGCTGTATTCCTGTTTGAAAAGGATGAGCAGCTCCTCTCACCAGACTCCTTCCTGTGAAGCAGCATATTGGCAAAAGACTTTTGTCCTTGCTGTTTACCAAAACCATTACACTTTTAATCCATGACCAATATCAGACTGCTCTGTTTATAGATCCCTGAATAATCTTTCAGTGCCAGACTTAGCATTGTTTATTCTCAAAGTCTTGTGGATTTGCCCTAGATTTACCTCTGTAACTGAGAGCCCAGTCTGGGCACTTGGGAGCAGTTCTGTCTAACCACCCATGCTGGAGAAGGGACATAGCGAGGATACTTTCGCAGTAAGATTTTGCAGCAGTGATCCAAACCCACAAGAAATTCCTGTGCCTGTAGGTCTGTTACTTTGTTAGAGAAAAATTGCATTTGTCCTTTGATTTTTTTTCATGTAATAGAGTCTGTCTGTCAAAGCTTTGGGGAGCTGGGCTGTGTAAAGGCTCCAGCCTAGAACTGGCCATGAGGTCTTCCTGCTCAGGAAGGAGGAGGGACCGGGAGCCAGAGGCAACCCTCGGGCACTCGGTCTTCCTTTTTCTGCTGTGCAGGGCAGGGTGTAACTCAGCTCCCCCAGCCAGGACACAGTGTCCTCTCAGTCCCTGCCAGAGCCCTTGGCCATCCTGGTCTTTGCCCACGAGGTGCAGAAACCCCACTCCCACAACTGCCCTTCCCAAGCTGCCTTTCTAGCAGCTGCCTCCCAGCAAGGCACACAAAGGATGCTCACGTACCAGCTGGGCAGCAGCACAGAGGGGACAGTGTCCCTGTCTGTTTGCAAATGCTCCCTGCACCAAGGATACGCTCCTGGCCAAAAATAGCCTTTGGGTTTACATGTGTTGGCTAAACAAATCGTAGAGCTTTTAACCCCACTTGAAACCCAAATCTCCTGAGGATTTCTAATCTGAGAGAGAGAAATGTCTTTCCTTATGTGTTCAGGAAAGACATTATTTTTTTCTTAGCTGTGTAAGTAAGCTTTTTGTTTTCACTTCATTTTCTTTTTGGTCAATTATAGTTGAATGAGCTCAAATTTTAATATCTGCATGTTTGTGCTACTAGCCACTGTTCCTGCTGCTTCTGGAGAATAGAGGATATTGGTTTATGGCCCATATGAGGCAGAGAGGGACAGAGACAGAGAAAAACAGAGAGAGAGGAAAGAAGTCAACTTTAAGCCTCTTCTTTACCCAATTTTTGAAGAACAACCCATGGGCGTATTTCTGCTCTTGGATCTTAAATTATTTGCATAATATTCTAAATGCGTAAGATGTACAAGCATCTTTGAGAGCTGTTATACAAAGGTGAAGATTACAATAACTTTGCCAAGTTATTGTAATCTGAGGACGTAGGCATTTGCATAAAGAACTGGAAGTTTTGTACACAACTAGTAAGATGCTTATATGCTCAGTGTATAGTATTTCAAGTTTAAAATATTGTCTCTCCCTCTCCTCTCGCTTTCCCTGTCATCAATTGACATCAATAGTTAAAGGCCTTGGCAGAAAATCTAAATCACAGATAAAGAAGTAATACAAACAGAAAGCCTAATCTTGCTGCCAAAAAGCTGAACAGCAAAAATTTTATTGACGTTAGCACAGGCCAGATTGGGCCCAGGCACACAGAAATTAGGACAAGTTGCTATCTACGTAGTATGAGCCAACATCACGCAGTCTCAGGAGGTTAGGGAGATTTCCCTTTGGAAGCACATCCACCCAAATGCTTGAAATGCTGGAGTTTCATATGACTAAGAGAAGGAGTTAATTCCCAAAACTCAGCTTCCCTCACAAACCTGGACATACGCTTCTTGGACAGCTCCTATATATATATATATGTGTATATATATATATATATATATATGTATATATATATATGTATATATATATATTTCTCATTTTAGCAGAAAAGAAAGCAAACTTTAAAGTCCACATGCCTGTGCTAGTAGAACACATGTGTATGTGTACTTTTTGTGTACAGATGGGCTGAAGAAATGAATATTCTTAACACTTCTCCGAAGTGTTGCATGTTCTTGCATTCTTCAAGATCAGACATCTTTTTACGAGTTTAGTACCGTGAGCAGCCACAGCTGTAGGGAGTCCGCGCTGCTGTAGGTATGTGGTACTTCATATCCTTATCAGAGGAATCTCTCAGGAGATGGAAATATCAGTACAATGGCCTTGAATTGGCGTCTGCTTCTGTAAGGAGACTACACAAGAGGTGTATCCTCAGCAGACCTGAACAGCAGCATCACTGCAGTGAGCTTCACTGGAGGGCTTTTCCTCCAGGGCATTACTTTGATCTCCAAGTAAATTCAGTTCCCTGTGACCACACTTGCCACTGGAAGGACATAACCTTGCAGACCCAGTCATAACCACACCATTTTTCTATTCCTGCTGTAGTTATTTGGGAATTTCAGAGGGCATTCCAGAGGGATCAGCTTGGCAAACCCCATCTAGCTTCTGATAGCAAACCAAGACAGTGCTTGGCAGCTTGTCACGTGCGGGTATGAAACAGGTCAGGGTCAAGCGTCCAAGAGGACACCACCAAATTGTCCCCACGGCTTCTTGCACCAGGTTTCCTGGGTAGTTGCCAAAGCCAGGGCACTGACTCCACCTGCCAGGCTTGCACCCAGGGTAACAGAGAAATTATGCCCCTGCTGAGGAGGAACTGGACACGAGGCGATGGATGGAGTTCCATTTCATCCTCAGCCATGGAAGTAACTGGACTCATGTTTCTTTGGTATCTGTGAGGTCTCTGTTCGTTTGTGCAGTTCAGTGATCTCATCCTTGCTGCTTGTCCCAAGGTAAAATAAATTTATGGATTTAAGGTGACTGAAGGTTTTTAAAACAAATCTCTTCTTGTCCCTCAAGGAACCTAAAAAATCATATTTCAGCTTTCTGTTTTGTTTAAATGGCATCACACAACTCCACTGCCCTCCCGGATATATCACCGAAGAACTGCCTCAAATATGACCTGGGAGAGTGCTGATGCAGTTGAAGTAAATCATGCTGGTCATCCAGAGTGAACTGCTATTCCCATTCTCCTTATAAAAATAATATTAATGTAGGAAAAAAAAAAAAAAAAAGCTGAGTTTCTTGGAACTAGCTATCAGTTGAGTTGGTCAATTTAAGGTTTTTAGTTATATAGGAATATATTTCCTTCATGCTGCTTGAGGCCTTGAAGAGGAACTACTATGCCTCTTCCAGTATTTTTCGGTGCCGTGTGTTGTATAAAAAAAGAAATCAGAAAGACACACTGCTGAACTCCTCTCTCCTTTTGTCCAGGTTGGCTGGAAGTTTTGCTCATTCTGACTGTTGAAAAACAATCAACCCAAACCCAAGCTGACCTCCTTCTGAACAGCATTATTTTTAAAGAACATCAATAGACTCCTTTTTTTTTTTTTTTAATTGAGACAAATATTGAAGAGTCAAATGCCTTGTGTTAATCGCCATTATGCCACCAGAGCCATGCCAATTTCTGCGAGGTAAAAAATACATCCTGGGTATTCAGTGCACTAAGCCTACTGTAGGCAGTTCTGCTGGGAAGGAAGATGGGGAAATATAAGAGGTAAAAAGATGTGTCTGAACCCCTCTAGAAACAGCAGGTTCGTATTTCAGACTCATGGGGTCACAGACTGCTGTGTTTCTTAAAAGGAGTCAAAAAGTCGCAAATACTGTTCACTGAGCAGATGTTCTCCAGGTAATAGCAAAGGCACGTTTGATTAATACTGTTTTGCCAGCATATTTAAATCTTGCTCTACAGAGCTGCCTAATCAAATTTTTGTTTAAAAGGGGAGTGAAAAGAAAGCAAAGGACCAGCTTCTATGTGTAAAACTAGTGTTGTCCTCATTGAAATCACTCTGAAGCCAATAGAGCAAACCAGTTGAAATAAGAAAAATTCTGACATTTTCTAGCCATGTTCTGGCAGCAAATTTGTTTTTGGCAATCACTGGCAAAAGCAGAGAGAGCTGTTCCCATTCCCATGTCGGCAGAGTGCTTGCTGGTGGGCAGCTCACCATTGCCATGAGCCTTTTGTCTCCAATAAGGTTGACATGAGTTCACAATCGTGTGCATGCCTCATGCACTCATGACGTGTGTGACTAGGAATAATTCAAATAGAAATAATCACATTAGCTCAAAAATGGAGATCAAAAACCTTATTGACCTTTATGGGCAGTGACACCTTCACTCTGACCAGTGTGCTCATGACCAAGTCTTGATGCTCGTTTCATACCCCTGAAAAAAACAGGCACACTGCAAGATACCATGGGCAGGAGAAATATATTTTGTCTCTCTATGGTTTGGGGGTATTTTTTGCCTTTGATGACAGGATTCAGTGCAGAGGCTCATTCAGAGGGCATGGAAATTTCCGAGAGTCACAGACAGCATGAAGGCCCTTTTAGGAGAATCTGGGTACTGTGAACACTTAAAAATTGGTCATTTATGTCAAAATGTAAGAATTAGTGTGAGATAACATATTCCTCCATATACCGAAGTCATGACCATAATATCTATTTTATTACATACCACTTGCCCAAGGAATCTAGGATCATAAGCCAAACAATAGAGAGTCATTTTGTCCGTAGGAACCTCGATGTTGGATGTGAACTCAAGAGTGAGGTTGGCCTGGTCACAAAAGGGGGTTTAAGTCACTCCTGTTCCACCATAGCAGAAATGCTTGGTGGATTCGGTGCCCTTGACCCAGGGCAGAGAATCTTTCTGATTTCACTACTGAAAAGTGGGGAGAAGTGAATGCCATATAAAAGTATTCAGAGATCTCCCTTTTCCGTGGAAAAGGGAGAGGATACTCCATGGTTGAGCTGGTTCCTTCATGAACCAGTGGAATTTGTTCCAAGGGAGTGTGTACAGGCACTGATTGTTCAGTGAAACATCACAGTATGGTCAGTCTCTGAATCTACTTGGAGTCTAGAGTGATCTGAAGAGAGAAGAAAATCTGAAAAATTTAGGTCTAGCCACAACTGGATTAGTCCACACAGAAGGCAGAAACTCAGCCATACCAGCAAGTATCTGAGTCAGTGGGCAGGGAGCTCAAGGTGAAGCGTGCGTTGGAGAATGGGCAACCCAAAAGCTTTTACAACATTTAAATCTGGTAATTCCTTAAACCCGTTGGCTTTTCCTGGTCTGATGCACAAAAATGTGTTTCACACGCTCTGGATGTGCAGTTCTCCATGATTGGCCCATGCATACTTCACAAACACGTCTCACTGTGGGCCTGGGACACATCTCTCCTTAGCGAGCAACCCGGTTATGCAGTGCTGCTGCTCCCAGCACATTTGTGTTAATCACATCTGAGCGAGGGTTACTACTTCTGGGTAAGCAATCAGAAGTTTAAACTGCATCTGGGTAAATATTCACCATTGCATGAGGGTTTAAGCTCCTCCCAGCAGAGTCAGGAGTCATCAGGCAAATGCCCATGGCTTGTCAGGGTGTATCACCATCTGTCTGCATGGTTTTGTCCTTTTTCAGTGGCAAATGTGGGCTTAGTGCTGGTGCACGTGAAGGACTGGTGGCTTCACAGAAAAGCAGGTGCTCTGGAAGCTTTAAATAGCTCTGCCACATACTTCAAACATGACTGGCAGCACTCCTAGTATTCTGCCCTGCATTATTTGGCCAAGAAGCCTCAGCCTTTAACTTCCAGACTTGGCCATTTCAACCTTAAGCCTCCATATGTCTCAGTCCTTCAGAGCATCCCACCACTGAACCTTGCTTAACACAGGTATGGCTCCCTGGGGGGCTGTTCAAACATGCCAAGGGAGGGGAACATAATGAGAACCCATGGCAGGGCATCTGTAATTTAAGCCAGGATTTGAACCCAGGCCTTGGCAGATGTCTAGGAGAATTTTGCCCAAGTGTGCTTGTTTTCCTCCTTTCTTTTTCCAAGTGTTTGTTTCCCAGTTTGCACTAAATTTTATTGAAAACATCAGGCTAATAGCAATGGGGAGAGTGGTTGAGTAGATTTTGCCTCTTTTTCCCTTTTCTTTCTGGAATGCAGCCATCAAAATAAACATTAAATGCAAAATGCTGGGGCTTGAGTTATTACTTGTGAGGGTGCTGGGAGGGAAATTTATAGCAACATTACTGTGTTTTGCTAGAAATCTCTTAATGCACCAAAGTGGAGAGGTGTGTGTGTTTTTTATTAAAATGTTACACTCTATAAATCTGAGCAGCAGGGAGGACACAGGTGGCCCTGGGGCTCAGCTGACTGGACTGTCATTTTAAACTTGGGGAAGATCTGTCTGACTGTCCCCTCACCCCGTCCCAGCATCAGCACAGCCACGGGCTGTCTCCATCACAGACTGCGATGGCTCTGGAGGCTCTGCCTTTGCTTCATTATAGCAGCCTTCCACTACCTAAAGGGGACCTACAAGGAAGAGGGAGAGGGACTTTTTGCAAGAGCGTGTAGTGATAGGACAAGGGGGAATGACTTTAAGCTGAAGCAGGATACGTTTAGATTAGATATCAGGGAGAAATTCTTCACTGTGAGGATGGTGAGGCACGGGAACAGGCTGCCCAGAGACGTTGTTTATGCCCCTGGATCCCTGCAAGTGTTCCAGGCCCGGGTGGAGAGGGCTCTGAGCAACCTGCCCTAGTGGAAGGTGTCCCTGCCCACTGCAGGGGGATTGGAACTGGGTGATCTTTAAGGTGTCTTCCAACACAAACCATTCTACGATTCTTTGCTATTATTGGTGTTGCTGTAGGGTTTACTCCCTCTTTTTGTCTTTCTGATTTTTAAGCCACCAAAAATGACCGATCAGACTGAGTCATTGCTCCTGCTTTGATAGCAAACTTCCTAATGATTTCATTCAAACACAGTTCCTTTTAAGACCTTCTCAGTGACCTTCTCTTTTGCCCTGGTAGCAGTGTGTCCTGATGGGAAGTTTTCGTGAGTGGATGACCCCTAAAAGCTGAGGATGGCAGCTGGGCAGAGACCTGTTGCTATGGCTGGGCAAGGTTGTCACCATGCAATTTGGAGACTTGGGTGCACTTCACCAAGGTTGCTAACTCAGTACAGATTTCTGTGTGAGCTGCTGCAGCTTTCTCAGGCTCCAGGGAAAGCTGGAGAAGCTCAGGACCTAGAGAAATACTAGTCACTTGTGTCCCTGTGTCTGCTAGTAGATAAGGTACTTTTGCCTGAAATTCGGAGGCTGGCCGAGCTGCTCACCTGGTCGGGTGGCTGGTACTGCTGAGCTGCTCGCTGGAGGAAGGGGCAGAGACCCACAGGGCTCCTGGGCTCTTTCCCAGCTTCCAGTGGACAGCAGATATTGTGGCTCAGTGTGAGTTCGGGTAATCACTTTTTTTGAGGCTCATGTTCTCTGCCTTAAATCAAGGGTGCTTCCCCCAGTGTGAGACTTCACAGTGAGAACATGACATCCTCATGGGATGTTCATGCAGGCATCTCCTGCCGCTGCCGTAGCCCTTGCAAAATATCTTGGATACTTTCTGTAAATACAATCCTGGACCATCCTGCGGAGGGAATTTGCGAACCCTGTGAACTGACTCCCCCTTAATTAGACATAGCTCTGACACAATAAATCTCGATAGGATTTTTTGCGAGTTCGAAAAAAATAAGGAAGAGCAGTGTTTCTGGGCGCCTTAAAAAAATAAGCGAACGAGTAACAGCAAAGAAGGGGTCATATCTATGGTCCAGGAGACTGGAAGAGCAGCATGAAGCCCCTGCTAGGAATCACATCTGCTCGGAGATTCTGCCGCTGCGGCTGCGAGACCCGGCCGTGGCGGAAAGCTGAGCCCCCGGGAGCCGCGGCGGGGCCGGGCAGCCCTCGGGCAGGGCGCTGTGCGCCCGCGGCCGCCAAGGGCGGCAGGGCAGCAGGCGGGTGCGGAGCGTCCCGAGAGAAGACACCGTGCCAAGAAGCCGAACGCTTTATTTGCAAATCCGATTTGTCCTGCGCCTCTCCTTCTTCGTGACAGTTCTGGAAGGGATTTTTCCAGGGCTTCACTAAGCTCCCCAAAAACACACGTTCCCCTTCTTGTACTACTCCTCGAATGAACCTGCTGGTGAAAGAGGGCCTTCCTCCGGCGCCAGTCCCTTGGAAACAGGCGCCCCGAGCAGCGGGATGGGAGAAGCCGCTGCCGTAGCCCCGGAGCAAGCGCTGGAGCCCAAGGCGGGCACTCCTCGCCCGGGCCGGGAGCTCAGGAGCTCCGCGGCGCATTGAGCCATCGCTCTGAGCATTTAAACCGTGCTGGGGCAGCAGATTTTCGCGCAAATCACAAGGAAGATAAGTTTGTGCGTGATGCACTGCCCGCCAAACATTTTGCTGTGATGTCTGTAATGGGTACGCGATTGTTATCAGAAAAAAAATCGTCACGATTATACTTCCTAGCAGTGGGTCAGGAGTTGCTTTATTTGGGAAGATCTGTTCTTCTTTGGTTTAGAGATGGTTTAAGAGAGCTGCTTGGAGATTGCAGCGGTAAAGGTGCATTTTTTACGAACAACCAGGGAAATACCTATCGCAGAGTAAGGCAAGGAGAGGAACAAACGAAATTCAAGAGCCAGGCAGGACCGGGGACGGGGCTAAGCCGGCCGGCCCGTCGTGGAAGCCCGAAAGTTCCAAAGAGCACTGCAGAATGCAGGAACAGGCGCGGGTTTGCCGCCCCTCTCCTTGACCTGGAGTCGCCCTGCCCTGCGTGCCTCATATTTTTAATTAAAAGTATCCACGCTTCTCTGGGAGAGCTTTTCATCCTCCCTCGGCAGCAGGCACCAGCTGCTCTTCGCCGAGGGATGCTGGAGGTGGGTCGCCGGGCTGGGGCAGCCTTGTCCTCGCGGCCTGGGCGGCGGGGCCGGCTCTCAGCACCAGGCGTGACGGGCCAGGGGCCCGCTCAGCCTCCCCCATCCCCGCCCCAGCATGTCCCCCTATCTTCTCCCTCGGCCCCGCCGCGGGCTGTCGCAGCTCTGCCCTGCTCATAAAGGTCAGGGGGAGCCGCTCTCGCCGCGCTGACAGGTGCACCAGCTGCCGCTGGATGCCTTTGGCTCGGAGGTCCCTCCTCCCCGACCTCTTTGTTTCAAGCGCAGGGCAAGGAGGACATTCCCAGGCCGACGCACTCCAAGGGGAAATGCCTGTCCTGCGGCGCATCGCGGCCCCGGCCTCAAAAGGTCACCAGCGTCGGAGGCTGTCCTTGTTCTGCTCCTGGGACCAGAGCCGGGACGCTTGGGGCACTGGGTCCGCCCCATCCCGCAGCACATTCCGGGACAGGCGGGTGGTACCCAGAGCGCGGTGCCGCATCCCCAGGGCTCCGCTGCCCCTCCGGGCCGCCCTGCCCGCCGCCTCCCTCAGCTCCCGTGGATGCTACCGTGCACTCTCCCGCCGAGCCCTCGGCAGCAGCCGCGGGCCAAGCTCGGCCGCTATCTCGGCATTACAGCCCGGAGGACCCCCCGGCTCCCCTGAAGGCGGAGCCGCCCTGCCTTCACTGCGCCCGAAAATCTGACTCAAGCGAAAAATAGCCCCTGATTTCAGAGTCAGTGCTCGCAAGGTCACACACAAAAAGAAAGTAACGAGGAAATTAACAGCAAGTGCGTATTTCCCTGAGTGAAGGAATTTACAGAGAGCCACCAGGGATGGCATATTAAATATAGACCCCCCCCCCGCCATGCCAGATCTGTCCGGGGTACTTGGAAGCGGGACGAAGTGAGCAGCATGGCTTTCACTCAGGCTCTACCGTCTAAGCTGGTCTGTGGTCCCCCCACCCCCGCCTGGCTCAGCCCAGACCGGGGCACGGTGCCGGCTGAGTGCGCTCCGCCGCGCCCGGCGGGACGCGAGGCGGAGTGGGGTGCGGAGCGGGGTGCGGGGGGCGCGGGGGCCGTCCCTGCTCCATCTTCCCATTGGTTCTCACGTACTGGCGTCACCCGGGGCCCCGCGAGCGAGATGCCAGAAGAGGTGATTTTCCACGTTTTTCTGGGAACACGGGATCGAGGGGTTTGTGCTGCTCTGGGGACCTCTGGCTCCGCTGCCCACCCGGGTGCCAGCACAGGGCACAGCTCGCCAGGGAGCGGGCCCATCCGCCTTCTCTGGCCGCGGCAGTCCCGGGGTCTGCGTGCAGGACAGGGTACATAAATGCCCTTCGCTGAGCTCCACACTGTCTGGAAAAGAAAACAAAACTTAAAAATTAAAAAAAAAACCGTAAGGGAGCACAATTCTCGTCTGGAAAGCCCTTGCGGCCCTGAGCAGTCCTCTGAGTCACGTTAGGGACCCCGGGGCCGTGCGGGCGGGGCAGGCCATGGTGTCTCTGGCCACCTCCCGCCGCCTCTCCTTGTGCCCCGCACGGAGCGAGATGGGGACCCCCGCCTCGCCCCCTCCTCCCCGAGCGGGCACCGGGGCCCCACCAGGAGCCTCTAAGTCCGCGGACCGGCAGCGGAGGCGACCTTGGTCCGGCGGGTCCCGCACCCAGAGTCCTAGCGACCAAGCAGGTGCCTGCTTTGGTGACGGCATACAGATACACAGGCACAGGTGGCCATGCGCACCTGTGGATCCTCATGGAGCACTCCGTCCCCGGAGCAGCAGGGCAGGCCGGCTGCGGAGTGGAGCCGAGGAGAGCCGCGGACAGCGCGGCTGAGGGGCCGCGGCCGAAAGGCAGCAGGGCTGAGGGGTGAGAGCCTGCGGGAAGCGGAGCTCTCTTGCTGAGGTGGCGGTGAGACGCAGCGGGGCGGGATCGGAGGAGCTGGATGGAAAAGCTTTGCCCGCACAAGCCCAGAGAGGCAGGGGCTAGCCTGGCCAGCCTCGGAGCCTGGTCCTTCCTTTTTCCAGGAAAGGAGGGGAGCGGATCAGCTTCAGTTCTCTGCAAGCGCTTTCGTTACACGAGGAACGTGTTTTGATAACAGTCGGTGTTTATCCCCGAGGAAAGGCGCAAAAGGCAGGACAGCAAAGCCCCCGCACCGCGCAGCTCAGGCCCCAGCCGGTGCCCGGCAGGAGGCAGGAGCCAGAGCTCAAGGCGTCAGGTACCAGCGGGACGGTCACTTAGCAGGCTGCACTCCCGAAATAAAGATGCAACCTTCGTCCCCCTGGAAAAAAAAAAAATGTTGGGAGAGATTAGCAGGAGTACTTTTTCCCCTCACTCCCCCCTTGCAGTGGTGTTATAAATAGGTCGCCTTCAGATCTCGGTCCAGTACGAAAGGAGCCCGCAGCCCTGAAGTGACCACACAAACGAATCCGTTGGGGAAACAAACTCGAAACTGTTTCCAAGAGCAGGTCTCTGCCAAAGTGCCAGGAGAGAACGGTGTGAAAGATCCCCCCTCTCTCCATCCACCTCTCCAGTGAAATGACCCCGCTCTCTGCACCGAGGTATTTAGTCTCCCACGGCTCAGACGGAGGGGGCAGGACCTGGGGTGCTGGATCCGGCACCCCAAAGTCCTGCCGTGACTCCCGTCGCCGCTCCGGCTGCAGCCGTCGGGAGTACCAGGAGGACGGTGGAGGCTTGAGGGGACACCGCGGGTTTCCTTCGGCGGTGGCTGGAAAAGTGGGGAAGAGCATTCTTGCCTCCTCCCCCCGGCCTCCTGCGAGAACCCGGGCTCGTCGCAGCAGCCGTCCTGCCTGCCCGCTCTCCGCAGCCCTGTGCTGCCACGGCCGGTGTGCAGGGACCGGCGGAAACCGCTGCCTTTTCCCTGGATTTGACACAAGCCTGAGTGTTTAAATCACACGGAAATAAAGATGTATTTTTTTTTCCAGAAATCGAAATGAAGTATATGCCCACCACCGCCTGCGCCTCGCTCCGGGTCCTCACTCAGGAGCGACGCCCGCCCTTGCCTCGGCGGAAAGGAAACGGCTCCTCGGAAACAAGCTAGTCAGGGCTGCCTTGGGCTGTTCCTTCTCCCTGGGGTGTCGCCGGCAGGCGACACCTGGAACGCCCGGAACTGCAAATTCCTGACGATTCCCCCATCTATCACTCGGCCGGCGTGAGCTGCCGTCCATAAAGGCGGGACCCATTGGCTCTCACATGGGCTCCCGCAGCTCTGGGGGAGAAGGGACACTAGAGAGGTGACCCCTTCCAAAACCAACAGGCACCGCACCTGAAAATGGTCTCGAAATAAAGCCCACGTACACATGGAACTGGGAACCGGTTGCTACAGGGCGCAGACCTTTCGGCCGCTCTTTCGTCCTTCACTTTTGGATGCATTTGATGCAGGGACAGGGCAGGTTTGGGGTCACTCGGAGAAAAAGTGATGAGGTCGTGTTTCAAACGGTGCGCGTCCCTTTGTGCCCTTGCTCCGCGGATCCTCGGTCCCGCAGTCGGGAATGCGGGGACACCGGGCGGGCAGAGCGCCGCGACCGGATGGACACGCAGCCCCATCGCCTCGTTTAACGGGAGGGACGCTACAGGCTCCCTGACTGCTTCTCTATTCTCAAGGCTCCGCTCCCTGCTCACGGGGGCTGAGGAGAATCCCCCGTCACACTTGCTGAGAGAACTGCACGCCAAACGTAGTCCAGCTAAAGGAAAACAGTCAAGAAAAATGATTTCCCGGTTGTTCCCCCCCACCCCCGCTAGATCGCCAGGTAGTTGCGCACATCTTTTCCCCCGGTAACGATTCCCGAATTGACTTTCCGCTTCTAGGGACGCAAATTGGCTCTTATAGAGAGGGTTTCATCGCTGTCCTTTCCGAGGGCAGCGGACTAGCCCTGATTTGAAATTAATGGATTTTTCGTTATAGTTTAATGCAAGGAGGAGCTTGCTGGGCGCTCTGACCGAAGGGACCCTGGGCAGCCCTCCTTCCGCTCGACAACGCCACACTACCTCTGCGAGCCAGTGCACTGCAGCGCTTCTGAATAAAAATTATATTTATATATATATATAAATATATATATATATATAAAATCTCGTGGCCCATCCCTAAATCTCTCCCTTTAGTTTTTGCTCTTGCTGATGTTTAACTTTGCTGAAGAAAAATCCCGAGGCCGAGTATAACACTGTAGCATCTAGGACTGTCCTCGCATCATTACTTCCAGGCTTCTTTATCGTGCCCCAAAAAGACCGCGGGGCTAGGAACTGGAAAACACGTATTTTAAGCGCCCCTCCGCCGTGACCGACTGTGCGAGTCCTCTGCGGAGGAGCTGGGGATGCGGGAGCTGAGGTGCTACCGGTACCCAGGGCAGCTGCCCTTCGGTGGAGCCGCTCGCAGGCTCCCGGTACCGGCAGTACCCAGGCTCCCTCGGCCGCCCCGAAGCGGATTTCTGAAAGGCTTTCATGCATTGAGTTGGTTTGGTTTTTATTATGTCGTGGACGAGGGAAAGAAAGGGGCCTGCGGTGGGGTGGGTGAGTTTGGGAGGGGAGAAAGAAAGGACGAGAAAAGAATTAAGTAGAGGTAATAAAGAGAATAAGGAAGGCAAATCCGCTGAAAGCTTTCTTGGACCAGAAAACTCAGCGAGCCCAGCGCTGCTCTGAGGGAGACTCGCAAAATGGTTTAAAATCTCGTAAATGAATCCGTCTCTGGCTGTTTTTAACGACGACGTCGCTAGAAATCCCTTCTGCATCTGGGGGGCGAAGGGTGGGCGCCTTTTCTTGTCAGATCCGGGCTAATGAAAACGGCGGTGCCGGTCTTGCTCGTGGAGCAAAGGCCTGGAGGGTGGCGGCGGCCACGAGCCCCTCCCGAGCCGTCGTCTCGGGGGTCGCATTCCCATTCTGCCGTCCCGCTCCCCCTTGAGCCGCATCCCGCTCCCCCCCGCACACACAGATACACACACACACACATGAAAGCCACGAGTCCCCCCTGCTCTGCACGGGGTGGGGGAAGCTACGCGGGAGAAGGGAGGATACATGGTCCGGGCCCCGGGGGGAGCCCGCTGGGAGCCCAGAGCAGCCGCCGATGCCCCCGCTCCCCGCCCGCAGCCGGCCCGCGCTCCCGAAGGGGTTAAGGTTCTTCTTGTATTCCCTTTCCGTTATTCTTTTTTTTCTTTTATTTCGTTAAATTTCTTCTTTTCTTTTCTTTTCTTTTACTTTTCTTTTTTCTTTTCTTTTCTTTTCTTTTTCTTCCGAAGAACTGTGGACTTAGTTTGCGTAATATCTTTATTACTGAAAACTTCAAGGTAAGTGAGCAATAGAAACCAGATGTGGGGATGGGAGGAAGGCAGGGTAAGAGTAAGTAAGGGGTAACAGGAGTTAACTGGGGGAGGAGGGGAATCAGGTTGAAGGGG